>JAGXEW010000354.1:90000-146781 GCA_030684275.1 Acipenser oxyrinchus oxyrinchus | reverse complement strand
CTCTGCTGTGCTTTGTGGGAAGCGCCAGTGAAGTGAATGTGTTCTGGATAAGAGATGGGAAGCCACTGAACACAACAGAACTGGAGATCTCACAGGAAATGCAAGGGGACAATGTTACCTACACCTGTGTGGCCAGCAACCCTGCCAGCAACAAGAGCATCACTGTGACACCTTCGGATTACTGCGTTAAAAAAAGAGGCAATGAAGGTAAGAATCCTGATTCTTATAAGCAACAGCAACCCTGCCAGCAACAAGAACATCACTGTGACGCCTTCACATTACTGTGGTAAAAGAAACGGCAACAGAGGTAAGAATCCTGATTCTTATTCTCTTATCTCTTTTTGCCCTAGCAACATTATCACTGAATATTTGTTATTTTGTTCCCTTTTTCATGCGGACAGAGGGTGAAACCACCACAATAAGACCTTCCACTGAGATCACTGTGAGGGTGCTGGTGTTCATAGTGCTGAGTGGAGTCGTGATCGCAGTCTGTGTGACTGTCTGGAAGAAGATCAATGCTAGCAGTGAATGCAGGTGAACGTTATACAGCATTGTTATAGCACAGGATCTTATATATATATATATATATATATATATATATATGAAAGCCATCTCTCCACTGAGGTCATTGTGAGGGTGCTGGTGTTCATAGTGCTGAGTGGAGTCGTGATCGCAGTCTGTGTGACTGTCTGGAAGAAGATCAATGCTAGCAGTGAATGCAGGTGAACATTATACAGCATTGTTATAGCACAGGATCTTATATATATATATATATATATATATATATATATGAAAGCCGTCTCTCCACTGAGGTCATTGTGAGGGTGCTGGTGTTCATAGTGCTGAGTGGAGTCGTGATCGCAGTCTGTGTGAGTGTCTGGAAGAAGATCAATGCTAGCAGTGAATGCAGGTAAACGTTATACAGCATTGTTATAGCATAGGATCTAATATATATATATATATATATATATATATATATATATATATATATATATATATATATATATTATATATAATATATATTATATATATATATATATATAATGTATGAAAGCCATCTCTCCACTGAGCTCAATTTTAATTGCTTTCACGAATCGCGATGGTTTTAACTCCTGGGAGGCGCTGCGGAGGAGTTTTGCATTAGTCAGTTTGAATGCACCTGCCCCAAGCCCTGCTCATTGATTCGTGTTTAACAAGCTGTTAACTTGTTTCCTCCCGACAGGGTTGATGTAAATCGTCCTCAACTCAGCCAGCAGGCAGGCGTTAAACTTACCACTGTGTATGAGGAACTGCAGGCCGAGAGCTAGGGTCTCGCCTGAACCTTTGTATTTGAGTCTTACTGTCGCACTGGCTGTAAACCGCACTGTGTTTAAATATGAAGCTTGCATTGTAACCCTGTCTGTGCTGCCCTGTGACTCCTGTGTGAGTCGCAGGGGTAAAGCAGGGTCTGCCGAATCTTAAGATATAAAGAAGATAGTTTGTCTGTCTCTCTGCTCCTTTCTGCATTCGGACCCTGCAGGAGCCAGCACAGCCAAACTCTGCACGGACTCTCTCTCATCCAGGGAAGGTCCAGGTTTATTAAGTACACAAGAAACATGAGTCAAGCAAGCGGCATGTCGCTTATTACGAGACGTGATCATCTGTCATCAGCTTGGACTTGCACTGAACTGCTCCATACCTCGCTGTATTCTACTACTCCTCTTAATTAATCTACTTCATGAATCTGGTACCTGATTTTACTCTTATAGGTAACTGGTCATGTTTTTGTAATTGTTCTTATTTGAAATCGTTCTCATCGATTTCATCGCACTCACTGCGTGCTCTTACTGGACTTTACTCATATAAGCAAACCTTTTCAATATAAGTTTAACTGCGCTCAGCTGAACCTGCTCTTACATGGAATTATTTACTGTGTGCTTTAGTTTGCTCTTATTTGAATTTGATTTTCATTATACTTTCATTACTGCTCTCATCTGTATTAGGATATTCTGTAATATGAGGTTTTATGTGATAACTTGTCATGTGATATTTTAGGGCAGCAGTGTGGAGTAGTGGTTAGGGCACTGGACACTTGACCAGAGGGTTGTGGGTTCAATCCCAGGTGGGGGACACTGCTGCTGTACCCTTGAGCAAGGTACTTTACCTAGATTGCTCCAGTAAAAACCCAACTGTATAAATGGGTAAAAATGTATGTATGTAAAAATAATGTGATATCTTGTAACAATTTTAAGTCGCCCTGGATAAGGGCGTCTGCTAAGAAATAAATAATAATAATATTTTATAATGTGATATTTTGTACTGTGGTATTTTGTAACAATTGTAAGTCGCCTTGGTAAGGGCGTCTGCTAAGAAATAATAATCTATAAATGTGACACTGGCATTTAAAAACAAAACGTATGCTAAGTGGAAGGAATGCGTCAATGCAGGAGTGAGAACCCTTTCTCTTATCCACAGTATTGTGAAAACAACAATCCGCCCCTTCCCCCAAAATAAAAAAATTAATTGATATCGCTTTGATTGCTGTCTGACTCTGTTCATTACCACTCTCTACCACAAGAGGTCAGTGTTGTCTAATGTGATCCATTCACAACAGAGCAAAAGTTTTCAGATTCATTTTGTAATTATTATGTATTTGTCAGGCGTCTTTATCCCAGGTGACTCACACAGGAGTCACAGGGCAGCACAGCACAGCACAGGGTTACAATGCAAGCTTCATATTTGAAAAAAGTGCAGTTTACAGACAGTGCTGATAATAATAACACTGCCAGAATACAATATGAACCAGGAGGCAACAAGTTAGGATCACAGACAGTTAGATCTACAGTGACAGATTAGCAGTGCAATAGTGCAAGGATAGCGCATCAGCTGAGGATCCAGTGACGAGGTGCTGAGGTCAGACGAGTCCGGTGCAGACCAGGAGGGGCGATCAAGAGATCTATAGGTGGTGAGTCTTCAGAAAACATAACTTCGTAATAAATAACTATTTGTTTAGATTTTGTATTTTTGTAAAGACTAGAGATTGCAGATCATGTGAACATTATTCGTATGAAATGTGGGATTTTATTTAGTGGATTGTGATTTATAAAGATAATACTTTATCATTTAAAATGAATCGATTCAGAAATAAACTCCGTCTCCCTGTGTTATCTTCTGCGTGACATATCGTCTGAACGTCTTTCACTTTAACTTCAGTGGCGGTTTCAGTTCTAATAAAGCTACGCGGCTCTTTCCAAAGTGCGCTCGTTGTAGCACAAGTACAAAATAGATTCGTGACGGTTTCTGACTCCGGACTCTAAAAATAAATAAATAAATAACATAAAATAAAACCTGCAGGTTACCTGCCCGCACCTGAACCGGTCTACAATTACGTGCTACAGAGAGGACACGCCCCTTGAAGCATGGGAGACCGACAAGCTCAAGTTTGAATACACGTGTAGCTGTTCAGACATGATATTTATATTTCTTTGTGTGTTCAGCTGTTTTGTAGTGAAAGTATAGATTACTGGGCGATGTCTCATACTGATAAGATCAAAGGAGTACGGAATTCTATCCGAACCCGGACCCGGATATGCAACACAGCTTTCGAGAACGCTGGGTCCAAACAGGGAGGTACCAACCACCTCGCCAGCGCTTTGGATCCGCTGCCTCCTGAACCGGGCGACATCCGAATGGCTTATTTTTAGTCGTTTACCATGGTTTGTTGTTTAATATACTTTACCATGCTTCCCTGTGCTTTACAATGCTTCCCTATACTTTACCAGACCTCTCTGTGCTTTACAATGCTTCCTTATACTTTACCACGCCTCTCTGTGCTTTACAATGCTTCCTATGCTTTACCAGTCCTCTCTGCTTTACAATGCTTCCCTATGCTTTACCAGGCCTCTCTATGCTTTACAATGCTTCCTTATGCTTTACCAGACCTCTCTGTGCTTTACAATGCTTCCCTATGCTTTACAGGACCTCTCTGTGCTTTACAATGCTTCCCTATGATTTACCAGACCTCTCTGTGCTTTACAATGCTTCCCTATACTTTACCAGACCTCTCTGTGCTTTACAATGCTTCCCTATGCTTTACCAGGCCTCTCTATGCTTTACCTGGCCTCTATGCTTTACCATAACTTTCTGCGTCTGAAAAGTGGTCTATTGTAAACAGATGAGTTACACACTTCACTTGAACAGTCTCTTGCTTGTTTTAAGCTCTACGGCTAAGTTACACAAATACACAGTCCTCTCGCATCAAGACGATTTACTTTTGTATTTTTCGTGGGTTCTTCTGACAAAACGTCATTCAAACAAGTTATTTTTAATGTTAAATGTGTTTATCACAAATATAATAAACCGACTCGTAAAATGATGTATGTAGGTCTGTCTCAAAAGTGCCGCTTTCCCCCCACCCAAAATAAAACCTAAAAATTGGCCAGAGGAGAAACGGAAAACTTCTGAGCAGATAACAAAGGATGAAAGGCGTGTCTTTCAAAACACACAGTAGTGGGGAAGCGAGCGCTCCGAGGACACGGAGTGAGGATCAATCTTTCTACTCTGTCAATGCAAAGAAGGGCACGTTTAAAACCATGGAATACAGCTGGCGAGGAATCCGCTTTCTCTGTTTCATGGCGGTTTATGGTGAGTCGTTTATCCTATAGGATAGGATAAGGACATAACGTTCCTGTATTAAGTTGTGCAATACTGTTCTTTCTGAAGGCGACGGCTCAGATCACAGCTGCTCTCTTTGTCTTCATTTATCGGAGTGGCTACGAAACTGCTAAGCGTAGAAATAAAAATTAAAAAAATGAAATGGTGTTATCATCCTTTATACAAAATATCATGTCAAAATAATCAAGTCTGCTTTAATATCCTTTATACAAAATATAATACTCCGTAGCGGTACCTATATATATATATATATATATATATATATATATATATATATATATATATATATATATATATATATATATATATATATATATATAGATAGATAGATAGATAGATAGATAGATAGATAGATATAAACAACTGTTCATGGCTTCTTCGTTTTAAAGTATATTTTTAAGTTTTACTAAGAAGGAAAACACATCTTTAAAAGTACTCAAGATATAGCAAATACGCGCTTTAAATCGTTTTGCAGAATATCTCTTCTGTAGCGCATGCTGACAATAATACAAAAGCTAATACAAGCTGGGTGATTTAATTATTATTTTACAAAATAAATATACTGAAAATAATATTAGACAAACTCCCTTTCATTCTCCTTTTTTATAGGGATTTTATTACAACAAAACAAGACTGTGTCTATAAATGTTAACTATTACAATACAGGGTAATAGTCTATAAATTGACACTATTACAATACTGAGTAATAGTCTATAAATGAACACTATTACAATACTGTGTGATAGTCTATAAATGAACACTATTTCAATACTGTGTGATAGTCTATAAATGAACACTATTTCAATACTGTGGTACCTGCAGTGCTAATGTGATTGCGTCTCCAAGCTGTTCAAATATGTATTTGCATTGAGGATGATGAAGCACCTCGTTATAGCTTCAGATAGGGGTCATGGAGTCATTTACTCTCCAATTGAGACACAAATATCAAAAAGCGTCTTCCATCAGTCCCAAGCTCGCTCTTAACACGACTCTCATCCCGAGCGTTGTTTCCATCAAAAATGACAAACATTTCTGCTGTTTTGCGACGGGCGGAAAGGATGCAATTTATAAATACCTATTCAGTATTTAAATGAAAACCCATTTGTTTAATGCAAATTACAGTTTTACGTCATTTCAGGATGTCAATCAATGGACAGGTGGGATTTAAAAGGTAGTGAAGGCGGAGAAAAACAAAATAGACGCGCGTTTCAGGAGACACGGTGAAACAAGAGCAGATCGAATAAAGCAAGCACGATAAAGGGGAATTAACACGTCAAAACTCCTCGATTTACAGGCGCAGAAGAAGTTTGAAAGCACGACGCTTTAAGATGTAGAATCGGTTCGGTTTGTTGTCTATAGCGTCAGGAGTTTGACGAGGAGTCATTCATAAACAGCAGCTATCGATAATGAGCTGATAGAAACCAGACAAGGCCATTCAGCAATTAAACCACAGTGATAAACAGCACGTGTATTGCGAGTTTTGACTCGAGGGTAAGGGTGTTTATTTCTCAAACTGACCATATATAAATACAGAGAATTGTGAGGGTCTGGAACCAACTCCCCAGTAATGTTGTTGAAGCTGACACCCTGGGATCCTTCAAGAAGCTGCTTGATGAGATTTTGGGATCAATAAGCTACTAACAACCAAACGAGCAAGATGGGCTGAATGGCCTCCTCTCGTTTGTAAGCTTTCTTATGTTCTTATATATCTATTATTCTCGTATGTATATAGACAGCTGGGAAATACTGTAGATAGAGATAGACAGATATGAAAATACATTTTAAAAGGAACTTGATAAAAAAAGATGGCAATCTCAAAGTTGTTAGAGTTGCGTTCGTTATGAAACTACAATTCTGTCCATCTTCTGTTAACTGTAAATTAATTCAGCTGTTCAGTGACTTTTTTGGGGGTTGACCTAAGCTAAGCGGGCTTTGTTGGGCCTCGTTTCGTGATGATCAGTTGATACTGCGTCACGTAAACAAGGTATCGAATTTAAAACCACGCGGTGACATTCACGGAGCGCGGCTTCGCGTCTGCTGAACACGGCGGTCCAGCTTCACAACACCACGCTTCATGCTGGGGAGCGTCGGTAGATGCCATAACCAATAGGAAACCAGCGAGCACGTTTTCAGAAGCCTGTTCACACCGCCCTGCCGCTCTGCACCGAATACTAACCAGGAGACGGGTCACCAGAGACGCCTTCCCACACTTTGTGGAGTCGAGGGCGCCTCAGGACCGTGACCAGGTGACCAGGGCAATGCGATACTAGTATTGTAATACACTATTAATGGTTGCTGACGTTGCAGTGTCATGAAACCTTGTGTCGTTTTCAAAGTCAAGGTGAGACTCTCCTCCTGTTCAAGACTAGAAATGCTCTGAGCAGAGAACTGAGAATCTAAAGAGTCTGCGGCTGGAATCGAATTCCCTACTAACAATACCCAAGCATTCTCTCTCTCTCTCTCTCTCTCTCTCTCTCTCTCTCTCTCTCTCTCTCTCTCTCTCTCTCTCTCTCTCTCTCTCTCTCTCTCTCTCTCTCTATATAGAGATATACTAGGCGTTTTCCATTTAAAACGATTCTCTCTCAAGAGCTTACGAAATAGCATTGTAAACCACTCTGTTTTTATCGTATTTATTTTCGACTCGGGTTCTTTATTGAAACCTCTTGAGCTCGATCTGTGCTTCAGAGCAGCAAGCTGAGCTAATGCAACCAAAGAGATCCAATCAAATGAGGCTGCATCACATTATTATTATTATTATTATTATTATTATTATTATTATTATTATTATTATTATTATTGCAGAATAGTGGTCTCAGAGCGATTGTGTAATTGTGAAGTCTTCTGGTTTGAGATGGACGGGCATGCAGTGGTTATATATATATATATATATATATATATATATATATATATATATATATATATATATATATATATATATATATATAATTCATGTGAGATCATTGTTATATTGGTGGTTGGAGGAATTTTTTTTTCTCGGGAAGTTCAGCACATTCCTTTCAGCTGTCACTCGTAATTCCCCAGGACTAATGATCACAATATGAAAATAAATCCGTAATAACAACATCTGTTCTCGAGATAACTGATATGGTGATGTGTGAATAACACATTTAGATTCAAATCTCCCTTAATCTTGCTAAAATACACTGCAGTCGGACAACAGGAAAGAAGCGTTGATGTGTCTGTCACAAGCATCTGATAAACGGGTTTAGAGCGTCTCTTAACCCGACGCGCCGGACCGCTCAAATTCCTGTGCCTCCGCACCGATGACATGATCTGTAGTCCGGGATATAATAAGCCGCGGGCAATCAAAAAGTCCAGGCACAAAACAAATGGTAGCCTAGTATCCCTACGTGCCAATTTTCATGATACACTTTTAAAACTTCATATACAAGAAACAAAATGGGCAGCAGTGTGGAGCAGTGGTTAGGACTCTTGACCGGAGGGTCGTGGGTTCAATCCCAGGTAGGCGACACTGCTGCTGTACCCTTGAGCAAGGTACTTTACCTAGATTGCTCCAGTAAAAACCAACTGTATAAATGGGGAATTGTATGTAAAAATAATGTGATATCTTGTAACAATTGTAAGTCGCTCTGGATAAGGGCGTCTGCTAAGAAATAAATAATAATATATATTCCGCTTAAAGAGCCAGCTGCCCAACGTTTCGATATGTCGTACGTATCTTTCTCAAGGGAGCCTGTGTTTGAATCAAAACATTGGAGGTATTTCTAGGTGTTTGACGGCATGACAACGACTTGATGTCATGGTGTTCTATATATTGTGACGTCATTTTTACTTCTATCTTTAAATCTGTATTCATTCTAATTAACATTGTTTTCTATAAACTTATATTTATATTATCAAAATATAAATATTCAAAATACATGACATGATTGGAGACGGCTGCGTAATCCCTTTCTGTGGGTAAATGGAGTTTTCATTTCTCA
Organism: Acipenser oxyrinchus oxyrinchus; assembly: GCA_030684275.1. Classification (NCBI taxonomy): domain Eukaryota; kingdom Metazoa; phylum Chordata; class Actinopteri; order Acipenseriformes; family Acipenseridae; genus Acipenser; species Acipenser oxyrinchus. Next base: position 138,163 of record JAGXEW010000354.1, on the reverse strand, counting down.
TTTTAAGGTTGTCAAACTACCAGCGCTAAAACACAAAACGGTCATATTCATGCCCGTATATAGTTATTCTATTTAGGGAGGAAAGACTTGCTGAGAAACTATGCTACTGACAATATGAAGGATTGAGGTTTGTGTGTGTGTCTGGCTGCCTGTGTGTGGTCTGTGTGTCTGTGTGTGTTTTTGTAGAAGATATATATGCATTCAGAGCAGATGGCAATTGCTCAGCCTTTGTGAAACGGGTCTGTTGATATAAGTACCTTTTTTGTTGCCAGACAAACACCTGGCTTCCGTTGTATTGTAACACGGCAGCAGATGAGCGATTAAACATGCTAGCAATAATAATCAAGTCGTACTTTAAACCCAGCCTGGGTTTTGAATCTCGCCGCTCTAAAGCATTAACTAATAGACTGTATTCATAAAAGTGTGAAATGCAGGGCGGGAGTTACTTCCCCGCGAGGTTCCATCAATCACACCGATACAGCTTGTTGATTGGCTGTTTGTCTGATTGGCTTCCCAATAACTACAAATAACTATTCAACAAATAACAGTTTTGTTTTTACTTGTCAGAGCTGCTGTTCATAGCGGTGCAGGCTACAGCAAGCACCGCATATTACGGTACGGTTAATCGATGCTGTGAAACTCATTTTAAATATTATTTTGAGACATTTTTGTGTTAAACCGCCGGTGCCTCCCTGTCTGTGCAATGATGTTACTGAGAAGTCGAGCGCCTGTGTAACCAATTGCGTTTCTTATGCAACTCGTTGTGCAACTGGTGTTAGTCTCAAACTTTGTCGGCTATTGCGATTGCTGAAATACTGTGTTTTGTTATTGTTTTACTCAGCCTGTGTTGCTTTGACTGTGAGTTCAGGAGCTGCTCTTCAGTTCTAGCTGCACTGCCATAGTTATTGTATTGTGAATCGGTCCAGCCCTGGCTAGGACTACAGCTCCCAGCATGCCTCTGCACCCGTGGCAATGGTGAGGGATGCTGGGAGCTGTAGTTCTTTAACTGCAATGCGTTGGGCTGGGCTGTATTACATTGTTTTGCTCAGTCTGTGTTGCTTTGACTGTGAGTTCAGGAGCTGCTCTTCAGTTCTAGCTGCGCTGCCGTGAACACGTGTAACACGGGCTAGATCAGTCAGAGTGTTTTCTAGAAACAAGAACCAGCGCCATCTAGTGGTCTGCCGCTTGACTCGAGTTTCAGATACACTAGCTGTGCACTAGATGGCGATAGCTAATATAAAACGCACTTTGGCAGATCTAGCCTGCGTTGCAGGTTTCTGTGGCAGGAAATCAGACCTGAAGAGCAGCTCAGAACTCGGTCAAAGCGACACAGACTTCTCAGAGTTTGTATTCTGTTAAAATGGTTACGATGAAACTTGAAAAGAGTATTCTTGAGCAGGAGTAAAATCGGTAACTTCCGTTTTAAGAAGGTGTTTGAAAATATCTAGAGAACGGCTTGTCCGATTTGTGATGAAATACATGTAAGGTATTGAGAGGGTCAGAATCTGTCTGTGTGTGGAGGCTGTCTGTCTGTCTGTCTGTCTGTCTGTCTGTCTGTCTGTCTGTCTGTCTGTCTAGAGAGCTGCTCGTCCGATTGTGATGAAACTCGTTCAGAACCTTTTTGAGCTCACAAGTTACTGTGAGGATCAGAATCTGTGTGTCTGTGTGTATGTGTGTCAGTGTGTGTGTGTCTGTGTGTGTGTCAGTGTGTGTGTGTGTGTGTGTATGTGTGTCAGTGTGTGTGTCTGTGTGTGTGTGTGTGTGTGTGTGTGTCAGTGTGTGTGTCTGTGTGTGTGTCAGTGTGTGTGTGTGTGTGTGTGTGTGTGTGGAGGGCTGTCTGTCAGGCCATCCACAAAGCACACACAGTACACTGGCCAAAATATAGGAAGTTAAATACAGGAACAGTGTGTATAGAAGATAAACCAGCTATCTCAGGGTCACAGGCTAATTATATGCAATATACCGTGAGACCAGAAACAGAGAGGGCTAATACAGAGACCTAAATCACAGGGCACTGGACAAATTCTGTTGGTGGCATGTATAAGGCATGCATTACACCCCACCAGCGGATTGTGAGGAGTGTTCATTCATGCTGAGTGCCTCCTTTCTGCAGGGAAGCAGTGTGGAGTAGTGGTCAGGGCTCTGGACTCTTGACCGGAGGGTCGTGGGTTCAATCCCAGGTGGGGGACACTGCTGCTGTACCCTTGAGCAAGGTACTTTACCTAGATTGCTCCAGTAAAAACCCAACTGTATAAATGGGTAATTGTATGTAAAAAATAATGTGTTATCTTGTAACAATTGTAAGTCGCCCTGGATAAGGGCGTTGGCTAAGAAATAAATAATAATAATAATAATAATAATAATAATAATAATGAGATCGGCATCATCAGTTACAACGGAGCATAGATTCAATCTGGGTCATTTAAACCCCACATGAATTCACACGGGGGGGGGCTGAAGAGGAAGGTGCTGTATATATCTATATTCAGGTGATCTGTCTGTGGTAGGCCGCTGTTTCAAAGGGTTGCTGTTCCTCTTAATCAATCACTATAGTATCAGGCAAAATCAGGTTTAAATGTCATGTTCACTTCTGTTTATATGAAAGCAGAAGTTATAAACAAAATGACAAGCCAATGAGAAACTACCCTTCTAAAATAAGTGTCCCACAGTAAAAGCACAGCAAAGTGTAATAAAGCACAGAGAGGGGTGGTAAAGCATAGGGAAGCATTGCAAAGCACAGAGAGGTCTGGTAAAGCATAGGGAAGCATTGTAAAGCACAGAGAGGTCTGGTAAAGCATAGGGAAGCATTGTAAAGCACAGAGAGGTCTGGTAAAGCATAGGGAAGCATTGCAAAGCACAGAGAGGTCTGGTAAAGCATAGGGAAGCATTGTAAAGCACAGAGAGGTCTGGTAAAGCATAGGGAAGCATTGTAAAGCACAGAGAGGTCTGGTAAAGCATAGGGAAGCATTGTAAAGCACAGAGAGGTCTGGTAAAGCATAGGGAAGCATTGTAAAGCACAGAGAGGTCTGGTAAAGCATAGGGAAGCATTGTAAAGCACAGAGAGGTCTGGTAAAGCATAGGGAAGCATTGTAAAGCACAGAGAGGTCTGGTAAAGCATAGGGAAGCATTGTAAAGCACAGAGAGGTCTGGTAAAGCATAGGGAAGCATTGTAAAGCACAGAGAGGTCTGGTAAAGCATAGGGAAGCATTGTAAAGCACAGAGAGGTGTGGTAAAGCATAGGGAAGCATTGTAAAGCACAGAGAGGTCTGGTAAAGCATAGGGAAGCATTGTAAAGCACAGAGAGGTCTGGTAAAGCATAGGGAAGCATTGTAAAAGCACAGAGAGGTGTGGTAAAGCATAGGGAAGCATTGTAAAGCACAGAGAGGTCTGGTAAAGCATAGGGAAGCATTGTAAAGCACAGAGAGGTCTGGTAAAGCATAGGGAAGCATTGTAAAGCACAGAGAGGTCTGGTAAAGCATAGGGAAGCATTGTAAAGCACAGAGAGGTCTGGTAAAGCATAGGGAAGCATTGTAAAGCACAGAGAGGTGTGGTAAAGCATAGGGAAGCATTGTAAAGCACAGAGAGGTCTGGTAAAGCATAGGGAAGCATTGTAAAGCACAGAGAGGTCTGGTAAAGCATAGGGAAGCATTGTAAAGCACAGAGAGGTGTGGTAAAGCATAGGGAAGCATTGTAAAGCACAGAGAGGTCTGGTAAAGCATAGGGAAGCATTGTAAAGCACAGAGAGGTCTGGTAAAGCATAGGGAAGCATTGTAAAGCACAGAGAGGTCTGGTAAAGCATAGGGAAGCATTGTAAAGCACAGAGAGGTCTGGTAAAGCATAGGGAAGCATTGTAAAGCACAGAGAGGTCTGGTAAAGCATAGGGAAGCATTGTAAAGCACAGAGAGGTCTGGTAAAGCATAGGGAAGCATTGTAAAGCACAGAGAGGTCTGGTAAAGCATAGGGAAGCATTGTAAAGCACAGAGAGGTCTGGTAAAGCATAGGAAGCATTGTAAAGCACAGAGAGGTCTGGTAAAGCATAGGGAAGCATTGTAAAGCACAGAGAGGTCTGGTAAAGCATAGGGAAGCATTGTAAAGCACAGAGAGGTCTGGTAAAGCATAGGGAAGCATTGTAAAGCACAGAGAGGTCTGGTAAAGCATAGGGAAGCATTGTAAAGCACAGAGAGGTCTGGTAAAGCATAGGGAAGCATTGTAAAGCACAGAGAGGTCTGGTAAAGCATAGGGAAGCATTGTAAAGCACAGAGAGGTCTGGTAAAGCATAGGGAAGCATTGTAAAGCACAGAGAGGTCTGGTAAAGCATAGGGAAGCATTGTAAAGCACAGAGAGGTCTGGTAAAGCATAGGGAAGCATTGTAAAGCACAGAGAGGTCTGGTAAAGCATAGGGAAGCATTGTAAAGCACAGAGAGGTCTGGTAAAGCATAGGGAAGCATTGTAAAGCACAGAGAGGTCTGGTAAAGCATAGGGAAGCATTGTAAAGCACAGAGAGGTCTGGTAAAGCATAGGGAAGCATTGTAAAGCACAGAGAGGTCTGGTAAAGCATAGGGAAGCATTGTAAAGCACAGAGAGGTCTGGTAAAGCATAGGGAAGCATTGTAAAGCACAGAGAGGTCTGGTAAAGCATAGGGAAGCATTGTAAAGCACAGAGAGGTCTGGTAAAGCATAGGGAAGCATTGTAAAGCACAGAGAGGTCTGGTAAAGCATAGGGAAGCATTGTAAAGCACAGAGAGGTCTGGTAAAGCATAGGGAAGCATTGTAAAGCACAGAGAGGTGTGGTAAAGCATAGGGAAGCATTGTAAAGCACAGAGAGGTCTGGTAAAGCATAGGGAAGCATTGTAAAGCACAGAGAGGTGTGGTAAAGCATAGGGAAGCATTGTAAAGCACAGAGAGGTCTGGTAAAGCATAGGGAAGCATTGTAAAGCACAGAGAGGTCTGGTAAAGCATAGGGAAGCATTGTAAAGCACAGAGAGGTCTGGTAAAGCATAGGGAAGCATTGTAAAGCACAGAGAGGTCTGGTAAAGCATAGGGAAGCATTGTAAAGCACAGAGAGGTCTGGTAAAGCATAGGGAAGCATTGTGAAGCACAGAGAGGTCTGGTAAAGCATAGGGAAGCATTGTAAAGCACAGAGAGATGTGATAAGGCATATTAAGAAACAAACTATGGTACACTAACCCTTATAGAAGTTTCCCCCACTCTCTCTGTGTTTAATTCCTGTCTCCAGGATATGGGTGAGGTTTTTTTTCCTGTTTAGTTTTCCGATAATAAAACAAACATCAGACCCAGGGCATCTCGTTAGCAATTAAAATAAAATCATTAGCAATTAACTGAAGCAGCCTGGCAACAGTGGTCATGTCCACAGGGAATCTCATGCCAGCGAGACTGAAAATCACATTAGTGTCGCTCTCAAGGCCCAGGGGTCACAAGCAGAGATGAGATAAAGGGGCATTCAGAACAGAAAATAGGAGGCACTTTATACACAGAGAATTGTGAGGGTCTGGAACCAACTCCCCAGTAATGTTGTTGAAGCTGACACCCTGTGATCCTTCAAGAAGCTGCTTGATGAGATTCTGGGATCAATAAGCTACTAACAACCAAATGAGCAAGATGGGCCGGATGGCCTCCTCGCTTGGAAACTTTCTTATGTTCATGGCTTTAGTTTCACAACTCAAAGTGTGGCTGTGAACCTTGCTGAGCTAAAAAAAAAACGTTTTAAGAAGCCCCTGACTTTACATACCAGAGAAGAAACTATTCCAGCTGTATCTGATCCAATGTAACGTTAGGGTTTTTATATAAAGCAGTAGTTCCTCATGCTGGCGCTAGACACGTTTTGGCTGAAAAAAATGAAGAAATACAGACTTCTGTAAAACCCCAGGAATATTTCTTTAAAGTACAGTGTGAAAAAAAAGAGAACAAAAATACTTGATCATGAATTGGAGAACCAGAGAATAAAATACGATCGGAGCTGGTATATTATTAAAGGCTTTATCAATTATTTAATGCAGAACAGGTGGTATCCATTATCACAGGAAGGGCAGTGCTGGCTGTGTCAATAACATTTGCATCGTGGCACGAAAGCAAACACATCATCCTCGCTCCACAGCAACGAGGACTGTCCTCAGGCAGCAGCAGGGTGTGTGGCTTTGACAGTGAGTTAGCAGCTGCTCTTCAGTTCTACCTGCACTGCCATAGTTATTGTATTGTGAATCGGTACAGCCCTGGCTAGGACTACAGCTCCCAGCATGCCTCTGCACCCGCGGCAATGGCGAGGGATGCTGGGAGCTGTAGTTTAACTACAATACAAACTACAGCCTGCGTTACATGCGTTACATGCGTTACATGCGTCTATGGCAGTGCAGCTAGAACTGACGAGCAGTCAGTCAAAGCAACACAGACTGAGCAAAACAATGTAATACAGCCTTGCCTTGCATTGCAGTAAAAGAACTACAGGAACAGAAAATGTTTTCCAACTCTGCTCCTAAAAGCCTTTTCAATATGTGCAAGCTTACATCAGCAGAGACTATCAGAGAGAAGGATCTTTGTGTGGGTCGAGTATTGAGGAGAAGCAGCAGGATTTAATGCAGGGGGTAGGGGGTGGGGTGGGGTGGGGGTGGGGGGAGGGGAGGGTGAAGAGAAGTCTGTTCTGTTGACTGAGGCTGCTTCTCTGCTGCTCTGTGGTCAGCTGGCTTGTCGCATTTCTTGCAGCATCGGAAACCGCGTGTCATAGCGTGAGACAGAGAGACACGCGTGGTCACCGCTGTGCTGGAGTTGAGACAGTTCCTCTATTTTTAAGACCCTGTGTGGTAAGCTGTGAGTCAGACTCAGGCGATAGGTATCCGAGCTTTGCAAATCCTTTGATGTTTGAAAAACAGAACCTCTTTAATCAATTCAGTGCAACTACAGCTGCAGTTTGATCCTATTGATAGCCATAACAGCCCCTCTTCTCAAAGTTTACTGCTTTGGTATCCCCTCTGGTAAAAACACAGCACAGTGTAGTAAAGCACAGTGAAGATAATGAACCAGCCCCTTCTCAAAGCACAGTGAAGATAATGAACCAGCCCCTTCTCAAAGCACAGTGAAGATAATGAACCAGCCCCTTCTTCTCAAAGCACAGTGAAGATAATGAACCAGCCCCTTCTCAAAGCACAGTGAAGATAATGAACCAGCCCCCTTCTCAAAGCACAGTGAAGATAATGAACCAGCCCCTTCTCAAAGCACAGTGAAGATAATGAACCAGCCCCTTCTCAAAGCACAGTGAAGATAATGAACCAGCCCCTTCTCAAAGCACAGTGAAGATAATGAACCAGCCCCTTCTCAAAGCACAGTGAAGATAATGAACCAGCCCCTTCTCAAAGCACAGTGAAGATAATGAACCAGCCCCTTCTCAAAGCACAGTGAAGATAATGAACCAGCCCCTTCTCAAAGCACAGTGAAGATAATGAACCAGCCCCTTCTCAAAGCACAGTGAAGATAATGAACCAGCCCCTTCTCAAAGCACAGTGAAGATAATGAACCAGCCCCTTCTCAAAGCACAGTGAAGATAATGAACCAGCCCCTTCTCAAAGCACAGTGAAGATAATGAACCAGCCCCTTCTCAAAGCACAGTGAAGATAATGAACCAGCCCCTTCTCAAAGCACAGTGAAGATAATGAACCAGCCCCTTCTCAAAGCACAGAGAAGATAATGAACCAGCCCCTTCTCAAAGCACAGTGAAGATAATGAACCAGCCCCTTCTCAAAGCACAGTGAAGATAATGAACCAGCCCCTTCTCAAAGCACAGTGAAGATAATGAACCAGCCCCTTCTCAAAGCACAGTGAAGATAATGAACCAGCCCCTTCTCAAAGCACAGTGAAGAGAATGAACCAGCCCCTTCTCAAAGCACAGTGAAGAGAATGAACCAGCCCCTTCTCAAAGCACAGTGAAGATAATGAACCAGCCCCTTCTCAAAGCACAGTGAAGATAATGAACCAGCCCCTTCTCAAAGCACAGTGAAGATAATGAACCAGCCCCTTCTCAAAGCACAGTGAAGATAATGAACCAGCCCCTTCTCAAAGCACAGTGAAGATAATGAACCAGCCCCTTCTCAAAGCACAGTGAAGATAATGAACCAGCCCCTTCTCAAAGCACAGTGAAGATAATGAACCAGCCCCTTCTCAAAGCACAGTGAAGATAATGAACCAGCCCCTTCTCAAAGCACAGTGAAGAGAATGAACCAGCCCCTTCTCAAAGCACAGTGAAGATAATGAACCAGCCCCTTCTCAAAGCACAGTGAAGATAATGAACCAGCCCCCTTCTCAAAGCACAGTGAAGATAATGAACCAGCCCCCTTCTCAAAGCACAGTGAAGATAATGAACCAGCCCCTTCTCAAAGCACAGTGAAGATAATGAACCAGCCCCTTCTCAAAGCACAGTGAAGATAATGAACCAGCCCCTTCTCAAAGCACAGTGAAGATAATGAACCAGCCCCTTCTCAAAGCACAGTGAAGATAATGAACCAGCCCCTTCTCAAAGCACAGTGAAGATAATGAACCAGCCCCTTCTCAAAGCACAGTGAAGATAATGAACCAGCCCCTTCTCAAAGCACAGTGAAGATAATGAACCAGCCCCTTCTCAAAGCACAGTGAAGATAATGAACCAGACCCCTTCTCAAAGCACAGTGAAGATAATGAACCAGCCCCTTCTCAAAGCACAGTGAAGATAATGAACCAGCCCCTTCTCAAAGCACAGTGAAGATAATGAACCAGCCCCTTCTCAAAGCACAGTGAAGATAATGAACCAGCCCCTTCTCAAAGCACAGTGAAGATAATGAACCAGCCCCTTCTCAAAGCACAGTGAAGATAATGAACCAGCCCCTTCTCAAAGCACAGTGAAGATAATGAACCAGCCCCTTCTCAAAGCACAGTGAAGATAATGAACCAGCCCCTTCTCAAAGCACAGTGAAGATAATGAACCAGCCCCTTCTCAAAGCACAGTGAAGATAATGAACCAGCCCCTTCTCAAAGCACAGTGAAGATAATGAACCAGCCCCCTTCTCAAAGCACAGTGAAGATAATGAACCAGCCCCTTCTCAAAGCACAGTGAAGATAATGAACCAGCCCCTTCTCAAAGCACAGTGAAGATAATGAACCAGCCCCTTCTCAAAGCACAGTGAAGATAATGAACCAGCCCCTTCTCAAAGCACAGTGAAGATAATGAACCAGCCCCCTTCTCAAAGCACAGTGAAGATAATGAACCAGCCCCCTTCTCAAAGCACAGTGAAGATAATGAACCAGCCCCCTTCTCAAAGCACAGTGAAGATAATGAACCAGCCCCCTTCTCAAAGCACAGTGAAGATAATGAACACACCTGTGATCTTTTTTCACATTTTCATTCTACGTCCTCGGGGATGCTGTGTTTTTGTTCACAAACTCCACTCGGTCAGTGGCTAACAGTGCTGCTTTTGTACGTGTGGGAAGTTTTCAGTAGCTGAGAAGCAGCCTTCAGAAGAGAAAAACAGGAAATCGCATCTGCAAACAGATTGTGGGTCATTTTGTTGAACAAAGACTGTTTTGAAATCCAAATGAAGGGTTGTATTCTGTGACCCTGAAAGCCTGATAACGCAGCACACAGACCTTCATTTATTAGACAGCATTCAGTGTCATATTAAAATTATTGGGCTTGAGTTTCCAATTGAGTGTTTGAAATGTTAGAGAAAGGGGCTTGATTCCCAGTTCAATCCCGGCTCAGCCACTGACTCCCTGTGTGTGTGTGACCCTGAGCAAGTCACTGAACCTCCTTGTGCTCCGTCCTTCGGATGAGACGTCAAACAAACGAGCTCCTATTGGAAGTGACACTGCAGCAGCCACTGACTCCCTGTGTGTGTGTGTGACCCTGAGCAAGTCACTGAACCTCCTTGTGCTCCGTCCTTCAGGATGAGACGTCAAACAAACAAGCTCCTATTGGAAGTGACTCTGCAGCAGCAGCAGCAGTTGTTGATGATGATGATGCAGAGTTCACCCCCCTAGTCTCTGGAAGTCGCTTTGGATAAAAGCGTCTGCTAAATGACTGGATGACGAAGGCATTAAAACGTTTCTCTGCTGACTTGACTTCTTTGTCAGTTTCTTCTGGTTTTGAGTTTCTGATCGGGTCAGGTGCTGGGTGATGAAGGGTTAAACATGTGTCTGTTTGACTTATTTCTTGTTTATGGTTTATGGTTGAAGTTGCTCATTGATGGAAGCCTTCCGTTCATTTTAATATGGAAATAATATGCAAATAACAAACTGAATTAGGTTGTTTTGTACTCCCATTAGATGACTGTATCACATTAATATCAGAGTCTATTATATATTGTAAAGACATTTCAGAGGGCTGGATCGCATCAATATCAGGGTCTAGTGCTGTATATTATAAAGACATTTCAGAGGGCTGGATCGCATCAATATCAGGGTCTATTGCTATATATTATAAAGACATTTCAGAGGGCTGGATCGCATCAATATCAGGGTCTAGTGCTGTATATTATAAAGACATTTCAGAGGGCTGGATCGCATCAATATCAGGGTCTAGTGCTGTATATTATAAAGACATTTCAGAGGGCTGGATCGCATCAATATCAGGGTCTAGTGCTATCAATAGTTTTTTTTATTATTATTATTGTTAATGCAACAGTAAAAAGTAAACTATTGCTGGAAAGCTCGCTTTGTGTTCTGTCCAAATATTTTTTATATTTACCGTCAAACAGAATTTAGCCCTTTTGACCTTGAATTGTTGAACTAGAACTGACCACAGCTATGGTTGCTACACACACACACACACACACTGACACACATGCACGCACACACACACACACACACACACACACACACACACACACACACACACTGACACACACACACTGACACACACACACACACACTGACACACACACACACACACTGACACACACACACACACTGACACACACACACTGACACACACACACACACACACACACACACACACACACTGACACACACACACACACACACACACTGACACACACACACACACATATCACTGGCTTCATTAAATACATGCCCATTATTCAAATTCTAATGACCTGCTCAAGCCTGGGAAAAGGGTCTTAAAGAATGCATTTGCATATATATATAAATATATTTTTTTTCTGTTTAACCACAGTTTTCAACAGTCTGTGCAGCATTTCGCAACACTACTGCTGTAGGCCAACTGTAGATAATAAACAAAACCATTTATATTCAGGGTTTCATTTTTTATATTTTGAATTCAGAAATGGGACTGGCTTACAGAGAACATCGCTGAGTTTTAATTGTGCTTTTTCTTTCTTTATTTATTTTTCTTTTCGAGATACACACACACACGAGATAATATCAAACCAGTTCAAGGTCATGGGAATGGAAATATAAATTTAAAAAATCCCATGGCAGGCAGTCTTGTGATCTTCGTTTACACAACAAAACACTGTTGTCTTCTCGGCTTACACCAGCGATTCTTGTTTTACAGTCCTCGTTGCTGTGGGAAAACTTTTTTTTGAAGGGCAGAGAGTGAAACGTCGATTCATCATACTTTTATAACGTCTCCATAGCGCTGTCTGCACGATTTTACAGTTTGGAATTTACTTCCACATTGAACGAAATGATATTACAGAAGCCGACGCTGTCCAGGGGAACTTTGACTACAGAAAGGGGAAGTAACTCTAACAGCCATGTGTTAGAGAGGGCAGCAGTGTGGAGTAGTGGTCAGGGCTCTGGACTCTTGACCGGAGGGTTGTGGGTTCAATCCCAGGTGGGGGACACTGCTGCTGTACCCTTGAGCAAGGTACTTTACCTAGATTGCTCCAGTAAAAACCCAACTGTATAAATGGGGAATTGTATGTAAAAATAATGTGATATCTTGTACCAATTGTAAGTCGCCCTGGATAAGGGTGTCTGCTAATAAATAAATAATAATAATAATAATGAGAGAGGAAACACGAACAGCAAAGGTTGTTATGGGTTTATTATGAAACTCCACGCAAAGGGGATTGTGAAAGGATGGGGTCAGTAATGAGACTTTACAGAACAAGACACAAACAAACCAGGCACGGTGACCACAAATAAACAGTTCAAACACCGCTAGGGAGTGGTCTTCACTACAGGTTTCCCCATCTCTCCAAACTCCCTCTGTTACCCGCTACTGAACTCTCCCCTCCCTTATACAAAGGGTTTGGCTTCCTTTTATACCACGCAGCTGGGACTGGATCGATGATCTCGTATTTAACCCCATCCCTGCCCAACTTCAATCGAAAATAATTTCGTTTTTTTTTCAAAAAACACGCTGGTTTACATGTGTGCTTCCTCTGCCCTGGTCACAGGGACATTGACAGTTCTATGGCAGGTATCCCTGACAATTTTATTATTTATTTCTTAGCAGACACCCTTATCCAGGGCGACTTACAATTGGTACAAGATATCACATTATTTTTACATACAATTACCCATTTATACAGTTGGGTTTTTACTGGAGCAATCTAGGTAAAGTACCTTGCTCAAGGGTACAGCAGCAGTGTCCCCACCTGGGATTGAACCCACGACCCTCCGGTCAAGAGTCCAGAGCCCTAACCACTACACCACACTGCTGTTACCCATTTATACAGTTGGGTTTTAACTGGAGCAATCTAGGTACAGTACCTTGCAATTGTAGGTTGATAATCCTAACAGGATGTGTTTACTTTGCTGGGATAGCACCGGTAACAGTTGTTTTGTTTAATGGTATAGACAGACAGGATGTCCTGACAAAGTCAAATAGAAATCACTCCCTAGTAGCAAATATTAGCCTGCTTATGCTCAGGCTTCCTGCTATCATCTGTATTTCCAAAACAAGTGCCCATATTTTCCCTGCAAGTATTTTTCACCTTTACTTCAACTACCATAGGGGTGGATGTTTGCAGAACTTTTGTCTTATAACAGTTATACATAGTAAAAGCACAGCAAAGTCTTATAAAGCACAGTGAAGCACATGGGCAAGCATTGTAAAGCACAGAGGTGTGGTAAAGCATAGGGAAGCATTGTAAAGCACAGAGAGGTCTGGTAAAGCATAGGCAAGCATTGTAAAGCACAGAGAGGTCTGGTAAAGCACAGGGAAGCATTGTAAAGCACAGAGAGGTCTGGTAAAGCATAGGGAAGCATTGTAAAGCACAGAGAGGTCTGGTAAAGCATAGGGAAGCATTGTAAAGCACAGAGAGGTCTGGTAAAGCATAGGGAAGCATTGTAAAGCACAGAGAGGTGTGGTAAAGCATAGGGAAGCATTGTAAAGCACAGAGAGGTCTGGTAAAGCATAGGGGGGCATTGTAAAGCACAGAGAGGTATGGTAAAGCATATTAAAAAGCATGGTGAATTCAAAGACCCGCACGGCTGACTTTTAAGTATTATTTTTTTTTGCATCTATGTTAAACTATCCCATATTGTAACATTTATCGCTGCTCAGAATGCTTAGCCACATGCTGAGCACAGAAGCTATTAGAGTCATTACCATCTGTGGTTTTACATTGTTTAAACTTGCAAACGATTGCGTGGCAAAACAGAGGACAGCTGTCATTTCTGTAGGGTTTGTAGCGCATGCAAACATTATTAATTTCTTAGGAGACGCTCTTATCCAGGGCAACTTACAATTGTTACAAGGTATCACATTATTTTTACATACAATTCCCCATTTATACAGTTGGGTTTTTACTGGAGCAATCTAGGTAAAGTACCTTGCTCAAGGGTACAGCAGCAGTGTCCCCCACCTGGGATTGAACCCATGACCCTCCGGTCAAGAGTCCAGAGCCCTAACCACTACTCCACACTGCTATATTTACATGAACATGTTCAGCCTGTTTCACTTTCCATTGTCTGCAGTGCAGGACCATAAATACGAAGTTTACAGAGGCTGTAGCTAATATAATAATAATAATAATAATTCCTTAAATCCTGACTTCGGTGCGTTCTCTATTCACCAGCACACCTCTCTTCAGCAACGCGCTGTGACGTGCTTTTCTATGAAGGCTGCAACCATTATTTTCATATTCAAATATGATTTCAGATGTCGTGTTTTAATATCAGATACCTGCTGTTAATAGGAATTCAGTTTTCAGTTTTAGGAAGTTTTTTTTTTTCTGCTTTGCTACTTTGGGTCACTCCAGCAGTGTCTTCTGGGTCATTGGCTGAAAGCACGTCAGTCAATAGTGGAACAGCAGTTGATTGGCTAATGAAAGACAGTCTTGAAAGTGGGCGGGGACAATTTAATTATTCCCATCCCTGCATTGTAACTGCAGTTTAATATCACTAGACTGGACTGGACTGGAATTACATTGTAACTGCAGTTTAATATCACTAGACTGGACTGGAATTACATTGTAACTGCAGTTTAATATCACTAGACTGGACTGGAATTACATTGTAACTGCAGTTTAATATCACTAGACTGGACTGGACTGGAATTACATTGTAACTGCAGTTTAATATCACTAGACTAGACTGGACTGGAATTACATTGTAACTGCAGTTTAATATCACTAGACTGGACTGGAATTACATTGTAACTGCAGTTTAATATCACTAGACTGGACTGGAATTACATTGTAACTGCAGTTTAATATCACTAGACTGGACTGGACTGGAATTACATTGTAACTGCAGTTTAATATCACTAGACTAGACTGGACTGGAATTACATTGTAACTGCAGTTTAATATCACTAGACTGGACTGGACTGGAATTACATTGTAACTGCAGTTTAATATCACTAGACTGGACTGGAATTACATTGTAACTGCAGTTTAATATCACTAGACTGGACTGGAATTACATTGTAACTGCAGTTTAATATCACTAGACTGGACTGGACTGGAATTACATTGTAACTGCAGTTTAATATCACTAGACTAGACTGGACTGGAATTACATTGTAACTGCAGTTTAATATCACTAGACTAGACTGGACTGGAATTACATTGTAACTGCAGTTTAATATCACTAGACTAGACTGGACTGGAATTACATTGTAACTGCAGTTTAATATCACTAGACTAGACTGGACTGGAATTACATTGTAACTGCAGTTTAATATCACTAGACTGGACTGGAATTACATTGTAACTGCAGTTTAATATCACTAGACTAGACTGGACTGGAATTACATTGCAGGGCTGGTAATCAGACTCCTATTGCACAGCAGCGTCACCCAGTCCAGGTTTTACTACCAGCTTGACCAGCCCCATTGTGTCTAGCTAACAAGCTCAGGTGTGTCTTATTATTAAACTCCCAGTGAAACCAGGAACGGATCAAACTACCATTATTTCCATTCCTGTTGGGTTATTTTTTTCCACCAGCCTTTGTAATGGAAACACTATAAAACGAACTGGATGCTTCTAAATATAGCTCAATGTGACCTGTGTGTGATGAGCAAGCAGGCAGCATCTGGCCTCCACAGAGACACAATTACGGTGATTTTTAGATTCAGCAGTTGGCTTGCAAGCAGACTCTAGATCAATTAGGTGTATAATTGATGTGGCACATTTCTCTCTTCAATATCTCCCTCAATGGTTCAGAGTTGCTCAGCTGATGAATTCTCGCCTGCAAACGATGCTTCTTTCTGACTGTGAACCGGAGGCTTTTTCAATGGTGTTGTTCTGTGTTAAAGTTTAAATGCTGAGTTCTCTGGTAGAAAGGTGATTGGCTCTCTCAGGAGTTTGTTAATTTGGCTGTTCCTAGTGTAAGCTTCGATTTCTTCTTTAAAAAAAAACAAGTTAGTCTACTTCAGGTAGTGTTTCAATCAAACACTGGCGATGTAGCTGGCGATGTAGTTTATCTGAGACCGCATGGCATCAGAGGTGAGCCAAAGAAACGACTTTGTACAGCACGGACACACAGCCGGCTGATGTCATTTCCTGGACCAAATGTGGTCTTATTGCCCTGTCAGGATGCATGGTGCTAACATCTGCGTTTCGTTTCCACTCCACCAAGGTCAGCAAAAACCCACACAACAAGGAGTTACACTTCAGCATCAATCCTGAATTGCTGTCCTTAAGGAGGCACAGCCTTTCTGAATCTTGTAAGATTCCAGGCATTTCAACAGAAATAATTAGCAGCTTGATATGATATGAGTTTTGTTCAATTCTCACTGATGGCAAAGCGCCATAAACCCACACATCGCAAGCTCCAAACAACAAGACCAGAGATCTCAAACTGCTGATGTAAACCAGAAATGTACAGCTTGAGTTTAAGAGTTCAGTAACTCTGCGTTCATTCAGCGCTTACAGGAAAATCACACAATCTTCAGACGAGTTTGGGTAATTTCTCACTTCTCATGCAAAATGATTACGATTTATATAAAACCTCACACCAGGGTTTGAAGGCAGCAGTGTGGAGTAGTGGTTAGGGCTCTGGACTCTTGACCGGAGGGTCGTGGGTTCAATCCCAGGTGGGGGGACACTGCTGCTGTACCCTTGAGCAAGGTACTTTACCTAGATTGCTCCAGTAAAAACCCAACTGTATAAATGGGTAATTGTATGTAAAAATAATGTGATATCTTGTAACAATTGTAAGTTGCCCTGGATAAGGGCGTCTGCTAAGAAATAAATAAGAAGGCGTTCGGGAGAACTGCTTCCATCACAGCGTGAAGGTGGAATTTGATTTGATATATTTAAAGTATGTTTAATATTTAGTGTGTTATAAAAACATTTTTTTCATGGTGTTATAGGTAAGGCTGTAGTATTTTTTTCATGGTTATCATGGATTTCACAATTGAAATCTACCTATTGACCCATTGTGTAATATGTAGGTTTTCCTGTGAAAACGCCTATTCTGAAAGAATAACAGAAATATGAAACGTCTTGATCTCTTAAAAGCCAACGTTTGCCTGATTGAGGCGCTGCCCGTCACGCTGCGTTCAGGAACCTGGCAGTCGGTTTAGTTTGCTTCCTTCCTGGTAAATTATTGAACCCGCGACTGCGCAGAGCTGCGCGGTTTCTTTAAAATGCCTTCAACGCAAAAAGACACCGACTGCTTCAAAGATCAGAAATATATTTCTGAAGCTGGTACGAGAAAGAGACATTTCACCTGTCTATAGTTATTTTTACATTTGTTTATGTTTGTTTTATTTGATCATTCACCGATTTGTTTAAAAGGTGGACACACACAACGAAATATTCTGCATTTTAACATGTTGGCATTTCAATATTTAGGAACATTTCGTTGTAAAATAACTCTGGAGGAAATGATAAGTTTTGAACCCGACCGCGCTATTTATTTCAGCTGTAATGCATGTTATGTTTAATCGTGAAATGCCTATTTTTAGACCATGAAATAAGCAAGCTTTTAGTGTGTTGGGGGACAAAAACACACAGCCCAAGTTATGAAATGTCACTTACTATTGGATTCTATTGTAATTTCTGAGACCCGAAGGTCAGCGAGTGTCCTCCGATCCTCAAGCCCATCGCCTCTTTATAAACTCCACAGCGGATGTACGCTACCGCCCCCTGGTGGACAAAAGCCAGCCCTGCAGGCGTCTGAGCTCATCTGGCCTGTAGGGGCCGCTGCAGTGCGGAGAAATGACTCAGTCCCTTCTGGTTTTGCCCTGGAACATTTCTGTTGTTAAAAAGGTGGAAGTGACTGATGGAACAGATGATTTTGTGGTATGTGTGTGTGTGTATATATATTTCCGTTTTTTTGAGAGGGAGGAAATGAAAAAGTCTGGAAACCTAATTTTAAAAAAAATATAATAATCAGATTAGGGGAGTTCATGAGGAGGAAACTAAATTGGATGTGTTTAACTGTCAAGGAAATAAGATCCTCTCAGCCCTGGGTGGACCTCGTTACATGGGCTTCCGGTACAAACTGGAGCTAATTTTGATCTCCCTTCTCCTTTCCTAATAAGGCGTTGCACAGTCTTGCTCCAAACAGCTAAAAACAGCTTAAGGAATATTTATAAGGGCCTAACTGAAACGTTGCTTATTCCTAGTTTGGTAATATTTATGGGACTTTTATTGTGTGTGTGTGTGTGTGTGTGTGTGTCTGTCTGTCTGTCTCTCTGTCTGTCTGTCGTGTCTGTGTGTGTGTGTCTGTGTCTGTGTGTGTCTGTGTGTGTGTGTCTGTGTGTGTGTGTGCTGTGTGTGTGTGTGTGTGTGTGTGTGCGTGTGTGTGTGTGTGTGTGTGTGTGTGTGTGTGTGTGTGTGTGTGTGTGTGTGTGTGTGTGTGTGTGTGTGTGTGTGTGTGTGTGTGTGTGTGTGTGTGTGTGTGTGTGTGTGTGTGTGTGTGTGTGTGTGTGTGTGTGTGTTTTGGTAGGTGGATTTTGAATTATCT
Organism: Acipenser oxyrinchus oxyrinchus; assembly: GCA_030684275.1. Taxonomy (NCBI): domain Eukaryota; kingdom Metazoa; phylum Chordata; class Actinopteri; order Acipenseriformes; family Acipenseridae; genus Acipenser; species Acipenser oxyrinchus. The sequence goes on along the minus strand of JAGXEW010000354.1, from coordinate 119,834 downwards.
AAACTGTTTGAGTTTCTGTTTCCTGTTATTTGAATACTCCAGGCTCTTGTTTATAAAGGACCAGATGGTTTAAGAATTATAGCTGGAAAATGTTACATACACCCTTTTGAGTTATACTAGAGGTTGTTTTTTTTAAAAATTTTACAGTAAGATCTGTAGCACAGAAAAATGATAAAGCTTTATTCTGAGTAGCAGAAGCAAGCATTTAAACGAGAAGCAATTACAGTTTTTTATTTTTTGTAAGTTTAGTATAGCAGGCTGGGCTGCAGTGAATTACAATGCTGTAATTCAAAAAAAAAATAATGTAATTGTATGTAAAAATAATGTGATATCATGTAACAATTGTAAGTCGCCCTGGATAAGGACGTCTGCTAAAAAAAATTTAAAAAATTGCATCAAGAGGTTCTGGCGACGTCCTAAACCACGAGAGCGATTCATGATAAATTCACCAGAAACCTGAGATGCAGTTATCATTTTTTTTTTTTTTTTAATTTTAGTAATCGTCAATTTTTTTATTATTATTTTCTCCCAATTTTGGCATATTCAATTATTTTAAGGCTCATCTCATCGCTACCACCCCCGCCCTGACTCGGGAGCGGCTAAGACGAACACACGCTGTCCTCCAAAGCGTGTGACGTCAGCCGACCGCTTCTTTTCACACTGCGGACTCACCGTGCAGCCGCCTCAGAGCTACAGCGTCGGAGGACAACGCAGCCCTGGGCAGCTTACAGGCAAGCCCGCAGGCGCCCGGCAAGACCACAGGGGGGCGCTGGTCTGCGGTGAGCCGAGGACACCCTGGCCGACCTAACCCTCGCTCCCACCAGGCGGCGCTCGTCTAATTGTGCGTCGCCCCCTGGGAGCTCCATTCAGCAATATAATAATAGCCTGGACTCGAACCATTCGCGTCTCTCAATCAGACACAGAGAAACGCGTTTTTTTTCTTTTCTTTTTCTTTGAAACAACTAAATGGGCTTTTAAATCGTAAGTTTGACTTTTTCATTTGAAAGCAGAAGCGACTCCTCTTTGTAAATACAGTCACGCAGAACGATTGTGATGAAGTGAGAACGACAGAAAATACTTTATTTTTTCATGACGGCTTTAATAAAAGATGAGGCGCTTATTCACATGTTGCGATGTCGTTTGTACGTTCTGCTTGTAAATCAAAAATGAAGGCTTGGCCGACCTTTGTTTTATTTTTTTAAAAGCCCATTTAGTCATTAATTGTTGTCTTATTTTAATCAGTATAGATTAATTGGGGTTCTCTTTGTATCGGTGCTGCACTATTGAGATGTACCTGTAACTGGCCCTGCATGGGGGCACAAAGTGACTCAACTAAAGAAGAGAATTCATTTTGTTTGTGTGAAGCAGCTTCTCTTCTGCTCTGTGGTCAGATCGCGTGTCGCATTTCTTGCAACATCGAGACCACGTGGAACAGCGCGACACAGAGAGACGCGCGTGGTCACCGCTGCGTTGGTGTCGAGACAGTTTCTCCATTCCAGGACCCTGTGTGGTTTCTCAGCGATGCTATCTGAGCTTTGCAAAGCCTTTCATGAAACTTGTGCAACGTCCCTCTGTACAAGTTTCCACCTAGTAAAAGCACAGCAAAAGTGTAATAAAGCACAGAGAGGTGTGGTAAAGCATAGGGAAGCATTGTAAAGCACATAGAGGTCTGGTAAAGCATAGGGAAGCATTGTAAAGCACAGAGGTCTGGTAAAGCATAGGGAAGCATTGTAAAGCACAGAGAGGTCTGGTAAAGCATAGGGAAGCATTGTAAAGCACAGAGAGGTGCGGTAAAGCATAGGGAAGCATTGTAAAGCACAGAGAGGTCTGGTAAAGCATAGGGAAGCATTGTAAAGCACAGAGGTCTGGTAAAGCATAGGGAAGCATTGTAAAGCACAGAGAGGTCTGGTAAAGCATAGGGAAGCATTGTAAAGCACAGAGAGGTCTGGTAAAGCATAGGGAAGCATTGTAAAGCACAGAGAGGTCTGGTAAAGCATAGGGAAGCATTGTAAAGCACAGAGAGGTCTGGTAAAGCATAGGGAAGCATTGTAAAGCACAGAGAGGTCTGGTAAAGCATAGGGAAGCATTGTAAAGCATATTAATAAACATGGCAAACCAGGGTAAATTCACAGTATAAGAATGGGGATAATGCAAAAAAAAGGAGTGGGGGGGGGGGGGTGTTCTGTGAAAGGAGGTTTATTTATAACACCATTGTGTACTCGATTCTTGCGGTCTGAGAGAGAGAGCTAGCATTCTACTGTGGTTGGAGCTGCAGTGTTTGATAATGAGGCCATCGCTCAGAGACCGAAGGGGTTTGGGGTTTCACAGTGACACAGGAAACGCAACAGAACTGTGTGAGACAAGAGCCCACGCTTGAGCACCAGCAAATTATTATTATTGTCATTATTATGAATTAGTCAGTCACTAGCGACTTCCTGAGACTAGGGGGGGTGAGCTCTGCATCATCAACAACTGCTGCTGCTGCTGCTGCAGAGTCGCTTCCAATAGGAGCTCGTTTGTTTGACGTCTCATCCGAAGGACGGAGCACAAGGAGGTTCAGTGACTTGCTCAGGGTCACACACACACACACAGGGAGTCAGTGGCTGCTGCAGAGTCACTTCCAATAGGAGCTCGTTTGTTTGACGTCTCATCCTGAAGGACGGAGCACAAGGAGGTTCAGTGACTTGCTCAGGGTCACACACACACACAGGGAGTCAGTGGCTGCTGCAGAGTCACTTCCAATAGGAGCTCGTTTGTTTGACGTCTCGTCCTGAAGGACGGAGCACAAGGAGGTTCAGTGACTTGCTCAGGGTCACACACACACACAGGGAGTCAGTGGCTGCTGCAGAGTCACTTCCAATAGGAGCTCGTTTGTTTGACGTCTCATCCGAAGGACTGAGCACAAGGAGGTTCAGTGACTTGCTCAGGGTCGCACACACACACAGGGAGTCAGTGGCTGCTGCAGAGTCACTTCCAATAGGAGCTCGTTTGTTTGACGTCTCATCCTGAAGGACGGAGCACAAGGAGGTTCAGTGACTTGCTCAGGGTCACACACACACACACACAGGGAGTCAGTGGCTGCTGTAGAGTCACTTCCAATAGGAGCTCGTTTGTTTGACGTCTCATCCTGAAGGACGGAGCACAAGGAGGTTCACTGACTTGCTCAGGGTCACACACACACACACAGGGAGTCAGTGGCTGCTGCAGAGTCACTTCCAATAGGAGCTTGTTTGTTTGACGTCTCATCCTGAAGGACGGAGCACAAGGAGGTTCACTGACTTGCTCAGGGTCACACACACACACACAGGGAGTCAGTGGCTGCTGCAGAGTCACTTCCAATAGGAGCTCGTTTGTTTGACGTCTCATCCAAAGGACTGAGCAATAAATATAAAGCCGTCAATAATTCCAAAATCGATGAACCCGTTCGTTGTTGCTGAAGAATGTCCTTCCCAAGTTTCACCACAATCAGGCAAAAAGCCCTTGTAGAAGTTTATCGCTCTATTAGTTTACCCTGATTTTGTTGCTTAATATAATTTACCAGACCTCTCTGTGCTTTACAATGCTTCCCTATGCTTTACCAGACCTCTCTGTGCTTTACAATGCTTCCCTATGCTTTACCAGACCTCTCTGTGTTTTACAATGCTTCCCTATGCTTTACCAGACCTCTCTGTGCTTTACAATGCTTCCCTATGCTTTACCAGACCTCTCTGTGCTTTACAATGCTTCCCTATGCTTTACCAGACCTCTCTGTGCTTTACAATGCTTCCCTATGCTTTACCAGACCTCTCTGTGCTTTACAATGCTTCCCTATGCTTTACCAGACCTCTCTGTGCTTTACAATGCTTCCCTATGCTTTACCAGACCTCTCTGTGCTTTACAATGCTTCCCTATGCTTTACCAGACCTCTCTGTGCTTTACAATGCTTCCCTATGCTTTACCAGACCTCTCTGTGCTTTACAATGCTTCCCTATGCTTTACCAGACCTCTCTGTGCTTTACAATGCTTCCCTATGCTTTACCAGACCTCTCTGTGCTTTACAATGCTTCCCTATGCTTTACCAGACCTCTCTGTGCTTTACAATGCTTCCCTATGCTTTACCAGACCTCTCTGTGCTTTACAATGCTTCCCTATGCTTTACCAGACCTCTCTGTGCTTTACAATGCTTCCCTATGCTTTACCAGACCTCTCTGTGCTTTACAATGCTTCCCTATGCTTTACCAGACCTCTCTGTGCTTTACAATGCTTCCCTATGCTTTACCAGACCTCTCTGTGCTTTACAATGCTTCCCTATGCTTTACCAGACCTCTCTGTGCTTTACAATGCTTCCCTATGCTTTACCAGACCTCTCTGTGCTTTACAATGCTTCCCTATGCTTTACCAGACCTCTCTGTGCTTTACAATGCTTCCCTATGCTTTACCAGACCTCTCTGTGCTTTACAATGCTTCCCTATGCTTTACCAGACCTCTCTGTGCTTTACAATGCTTCCCTATGCTTTACCAGACCTCTCTGTGCTTTACAATGCTTCCCTATGCTTTACCAGACCTCTCTGTGCTTTACAATGCTTCCCTATGCTTTACCAGACCTCTCTGTGCTTTACAATGCTTCCCTATGCTTTACCAGACCTCTCTGTGCTTTACAATGCTTCCCTATGCTTTACCAGACCTCTCTGTGCTTTACAATGCTTCCCTATGCTTTACCAGACCTCTCTGTGCTTTACAATGCTTCCCTATGCTTTACCAGACCTCTCTGTGCTTTACAATGCTTCCCTATGCTTTACCAGACCTCTCTGTGCTTTACAATGCTTCCCTATGCTTTACCAGACCTCTCTGTGCTTTACAATGCTTCCCTATGCTTTACCAGACCTCTCTGTGCTTTACAATGCTTCCCTATGCTTTACCAGACCTCTCTGTGCTTTACAATGCTTCCCTATGCTTTACCAGACCTCTCTGTGCTTTACAATGCTTCCCTATGCTTTACCAGACCTCTCTGTGCTTTACAATGCTTCCCTATGCTTTACCAGACCTCTCTGTGCTTTACAATGCTTCCCTATGCTTTACCAGACCTCTCTGTGCTTTACAATGCTTCCCTATGCTTTACCAGACCTCTCTGTGCTTTACAATGCTTCCCTATGCTTTACCAGACCTCTCTGTGCTTTACAATGCTTCCCTATGCTTTACCAGACCTCTCTGTGCTTTACAATGCTTCCCTATGCTTTACCAGACCTCTCTGTGCTTTACAATGCTTCCCTATGCTTTACCAGACCTCTCTGTGCTTTACAATGCTTCCCTATGCTTTACCAGACCTCTCTGTGCTTTACAATGCTTCCCTATGCTTTACCAGACCTCTCTGTGCTTTACAATGCTTCCCTATGCTTTACCAGACCTCTCTGTGCTTTACAATGCTTCCCTATGCTTTACCAGACCTCTCTGTGCTTTACAATGCTTCCCTATGCTTTACCAGACCTCTCTGTGCTTTACAATGCTTCCCTATGCTTTACCAGACCTCTCTGTGCTTTACAATGCTTCCCTATGCTTTACCAGACCTCTCTGTGCTTTACAATGCTTCCCTATGCTTTACCAGACCTCTCTGTGCTTTACAATGCTTCCCTATGCTTTACCAGACCTCTCTGTGCTTTACAATGCTTCCCTATGCTTTACCAGACCTCTCTGTGCTTTACAATGCTTCCCTATGCTTTACCAGACCTCTCTGTGCTTTACAATGCTTCCCTATGCTTTACCAGACCTCTCTGTGCTTTACAATGCTTCCCTATGCTTTACCAGACCTCTCTGTGCTTTACAATGCTTCCCTATGCTTTACCAGACCTCTCTGTGCTTTTACAATGCTTCCCTATGCTTTACCAGACCTCTCTGTGCTTTACAATGCTTCCCTATGCTTTACCAGACCTCTCTGTGCTTTACAATGCTTCCCTATGCTTTACCAGACCTCTCTGTGCTTTTACAATGCTTCCCTATGCTTTACCAGACCTCTCTGTGCTTTTACAATGCTTCCCTATGCTTTACCAGACCTCTCTGTGCTTTACAATGCTTCCCTATGCTTTACCAGACCTCTCTGTGCTTTACAATGCTTCCCTATGCTTTACCAGACCTCTCTGTGCTTTACAATGCTTCCCTATGCTTTACCAGACCTCTCTGTGCTTTACAATGCTTCCCTATGCTTTACCAGACCTCTCTGTGCTTTACAATGCTTCCCTATGCTTTACCAGACCTCTCTGTGCTTTTACAATGCTTCCCTATGCTTTACCAGACCTCTCTGTGCTTTTACAATGCTTCCCTATGCTTTACCAGACCTCTCTGTGCTTTACAATGCTTCCCTATGCTTTACCAGACCTCTCTGTGCTTTTACAATGCTTCCCTATGCTTTACCAGACCTCTCTGTGCTTTTACAATGCTTCCCTATGCTTTACCAGACCTCTCTGTGCTTTTACAATGCTTCCCTATGCTTTACCAGACCTCTCTGTGCTTTTACAATGCTTCCCTATGCTTTACCAGACCTCTCTGTGCTTTACAATGCTTCCCTATGCTTTACCAGACCTCTCTGTGCTTTACAATGCTTCCCTATGCTTTACCAGACCTCTCTGTGCTTTACAATGCTTCCCTATGCTTTACCAGACCTCTCTGTGCTTTACAATGCTTCCCTATGCTTTACCAGACCTCTCTGTGCTTTACAATGCTTCCCTATGCTTTACCAGACCTCTCTGTGCTTTTACAATGCTTCCCTATGCTTTACCAGACCTCTCTGTGCTTTACAATGCTTCCCTATGCTTTACCAGACCTCTCTGTGCTTTACAATGCTTCCCTATGCTTTACCAGACCTCTCTGTGCTTTACAATGCTTCCCTATGCTTTACCAGACCTCTCTGTGCTTTACAATGCTTCCCTATGCTTTACCAGACCTCTCTGTGCTTTACAATGCTTCCTTATGCTTTACCACACCTCTCTGTGCTTTACAATGCTTCCCTATGCTTTATTACACTTTGCTGTGCTTTTACTGTGGTGAAACTTTTATAAGGATTAGTTTACTATGTGTGTGTGTGTTTTTTTGTTTTTTTTAATGATGCTTCCAAGAAAATTTGGGAAATACTGAATACAAAACAAAAAAAACGTTTGCATACGGGAGTCTGTTTGCATGACTTCCTGACTGGTTCTTTCCAGTGTGATCTGTCCTAATGTTATTACAAACACACATGTAGTGTTTATGAAACAGAAAACGTGCCAGCCTTGCGCATCTAGATCACTCTGGAACGCTGGTGTTAGCTTTGAATGATGTCATAAATTATTATATATTAGAGGTGGGGAACAACAATGTGAAAATCGATAAAATTGAAGGCTTCCAAAACACAGAAAAACATAATTATTATTTATTTCTTAGCAGACGCCCTTAGCCAGGGTGACTTACAATTGTTACAAGAGATCACATTATTTTTACATACAATTATCCATTTATACAGTTGGGTTTTTACTGGCGCAATCTACCCTTGCTCAAGGGTACAGCAGCAGTGTCCCCCCCTACCTGGGATTGAACCCACGACCCTCCGGTCAAGAATCCAGAGCCCTAACCACTACCCAACACTGCTGCCCTCTACAGTTAGATCCACAGTGACAGATTAGCAGTGCAATAGTGCAAGGATAGCGCATCAGCTGAGGATCCAGTGACGAGGTGCTGAGGTCAGGAGAGTCCAGTGCAGACCAGGAGGGGGCGATCCAGAGATCTACAAGTGCGGTCTAAACAGGGGGGTGTGGAGGAGGCAGGGAGAGGCGGTCCTGGGGTTCTCCGTTAGCTGGTTCCGCCACAGAGAGGCTGTGGAAGAGAAGGAGTGAGACGGGAGGATGGAGAGTGGAGGGTTTAATGGGAAGAGAGAGCCATCAGCACCTGAATTTCCATTGAGGTCCCCAAAACCCAACATTGATCAACCAGACAGTCGTGAGCAATAAAACTTTTGTTTCTCTCTGATTTTAGGGCCTTGCCTCTCTGCAGATCAGCTTGTAATCCAGCGGGTGAACGGGATTGTGGGGGAATCGCTCACTTTTCCTGTGGAAATCCCAAACCTGCAACCGGATATAGAGGTCTACTGGAGATACGGTCTTGTGGATCCGGACTCACCCATTGTGAAAATTCAGAACGGGAAGATTAAAGTTTTTGAGGAGAGATTCAAAGCAAGGCTGCAGCTGGACAATATGAGCAGCTCTCTCAGGATTAATGGCTTGGAGAGAGAAGACAGCGGGATTTACCAAGTGGAGGAAATTGGAGGAAACAAATTTAAGAAGAGATTCCAGCTGTCTGTTTACAGTGAGTGTCATTCTGGGATGTTGTTTGCTTTTCAACAATCTGACCCTACCGTACTTCTTTGGTCAAACTTAGATGATAGTGTGAAATAACTGAACACCCCGAATCTTCACGGCATTTGGTCTTTCTTTCTTTCGTTCTTTCTTTCTCGTTGTCTTTCTTTCCTTTTGTCATTTATTTTCCTTTCTTTTTTTCTTTGCTCTTAAATTCTTTCTTCACTTTTATTCTTTACTTTTTTACTTCTCTTTTCCCTTTTTTCTTTCCCTTTTTCTTTCTTTCTTTCTTTCGCTCTGCAGTGACATTTGGAGTGCAGTGGCTAGAACGAGTAAAGCTGGACGCGCATTTCAGATATTTCATTTGCAGTTGCGGACAGATAGCAGACATCATTTTTATTTGATTGTATTTTCCCTTCTACAGACCCGGTTCCAGCACCTCATGTTCAAAAGATCAACGGGAGTGAGTCGCTGGGTAACAGGAGCTGCACTCTGCTGTGCTTTGTGGGAAACGCCAGTGAAGTGAACGTGTCCTGGATGAGAGATGGGAAGCCACTCCACACAACAGAACTGTATCCCTGGCAAGAAACAGAATCAGATTTCGTTGTCTTCACCTGTGTGGCCAGCAACCCTGCTAGCAACAAGAGCATCACTGTGACGCCTTCGGATTACTGCGGTAAAAGAAACGGCAACAAAGGTAAGAATCCTGATTCTTATAAGCAACAGCAACCCTGCCAGCAATCAGACCATCACTGTGACACCTTCACATTACTGTGATGAGAAAGGTAAGCCTCCTGACTCTTCTCATCAGCAATCAGAACATCACTGTGACACACCTTCACATTACTGTGATGAGAAAGGTAAGCCTCCTGACTCTTCTCATCAGCAATCAGAACATCACTGTGACACACCTTCACATTACTGTGATGAGAAAGGTAAGCCTCCTGACTCTTCTCATCAGCAATCAGACCATCACTGTGACACACCTTCACATTACTGTGATGAGAAAGGTAAGCCTCCTGACTCTTCTCATCAGCAATCAGACCATCACTGTGACACACCTTCACATTACTGTGATGAGAAAGGTAAGCCTCCTGACTCTTCTCATCAGCAATCAGACCATCACTGTGACACACCTTCACATTACTGTGATGAGAAAGGTAAGCCTCCTGACTCTTCTCATCAGCAATCAGACCATCACTGTGACACACCTTCACATTACTGTGATGAGAAAGGTAAGCCTCCTGACTCTTCTCATCAACAATCAGACCATCACTGTGACACACCTTCACATTACTGTGATGAGAAAGGTAAGCCTCCTGACTCTTCTCAGCAATCCCATAATCCATATCAAACACAATCCTCTCTATATCCCATAATCCATATCAAACACAATCCTCTCTCTATCCCATAATCCATATCAAACACAATCCTCTCTATATCACACAATCCATATCAAACACAATCCTCTCTCTATCCCATAATCCATATCAAACACAATCCTCTCTCTATCCCATAATCCATATCAAACACAATCCTCTCTCTATCCCATAATCCATATCAAACACAATCCTCTCTATATCCCATAATCCATATCAAACACAATCCTCTCTCTATCCCATAATCCATATCAAACACAATCCTCTCTCTATCCCATAATCCATATCAAACACAATCCTCTCTCTATCCCATAATCCATATCAAACACAATCCTCTCTATCCCATAATCCATATCAAACACAATCCTCTCTCTATCCCATAATCCATATCAAACACAATCCTCTCTATCCCATAATCCATATCAAACACAATCCTCTCTCTATCCCATAATCCATATCAAACACAATCCTCTCTATATCCCATAATCCATATCAAACACAATCCTCTCTCTATCCCATAATCCATATCAAACACAATCCTCTCTATATCCCATAATCCATATCAAACACAATCCTCTCTATCCCATAATCCATATCAAACACAATCCTCTCTATCCCATAATCCATATCAAACACAATCCTCTCTCTATCCCATAATCCATATCAAACACAATCCTCTCTCTATCCCATAATCCATATCAAACACAATCCTCTCTCTATCCCATAATCCATATCAAACACAATCCTCTCTATATCCCATAATCCATATCAAACACAATCCTCTCTATATCCCATAATCCATATCAAACACAATCCTCTCTCTCTATCCCATAATCCATATCAAACACAATCCTCTCTCTATCCCATAATCCATATCAAACACAATCCTCTCTCTATCCCATAATCCATATCAAACACAATCCTCTCTCTATCCCATAATCCATATCAAACACAATCCTCTCTCTATCCCATAATCCATATCAAACACAATCCTCTCTATATCCCATAATCCATATCAAACACAATCCTCTCTATATCCCATAATCCATATCAAACACAATCCTCTCTATATCCCATAATCCATATCAAACACAATCCTCTCTATATCCCATAATCCATATCAAACACAATCCTCTCTATATCCCACAATCCATATCAAACACAATCCTCTCTATATCCCATAATCCATATCAAACACAATCCTCTCTATATCACACAATCCATATCAAACACAATCCTCTCTATATCCCATAATCCATATCAAACACAATCCTCTCTATATCCCATAATCCATATCAAACATAATCCTCTCTCTATCCCATAATCCATATCAAACATAATCCTCTCTCTATCCCATAATCCATATCAAACACAATCCTCTCTATATCACACAATCCATATCAAACACAATCCTCTCTATATCCCATAATCCATATCAAACACAATCCTCTCTCTATCCCATAATCCATATCAAACACAATCCTCTCTATATCCCATAATCCATATCAAACACAATCCTCTCTCTATCCCATAATCCATATCAAACACAATCCTCTCTATATCCCATAATCCATATCAAACACAATCCTCTCTCTATCCCATAATCCATATCAAACACAATCCTCTCTCTATCCCATAATCCATATCAAACACAATCCTCTCTCTATCCCATAATCCATATCAAACACAATCCTCTCTCTATCCCATAATCCATATCAAACACAATCCTCTCTCTATCCCATAATCCATATCAAACACAATCCTCTCTATATCCCATAATCCATATCAAACACAATCCTCTCTATATCCCATAATCCATATCAAACACAATCCTCTCTATATCCCATAATCCATATCAAACACAATCCTCTCTATATCCCATAATCCATATCAAACACAATCCTCTCTATATCCCATAATCCATATCAAACACAATCCTCTCTATATCCCATAATCCATATCAAACATAATCCTCTCTCTATCCCATAATCCATATCAAACATAATCCTCTCTCTATCCCATAATCCATATCAAACACAATCCTCTCTATATCACACAATCCATATCAAACACAATCCTCTCTATATCCCATAATCCATATCAAACACAATCCTCTCTCTATCCCATAATCCATATCAAACACAATCCTCTCTATATCCCATAATCCATATCAAACACAATCCTCTCTATATCCCATAATCCATATCAAACACAATCCTCTCTCTATATCCCATAATCCATATCAAACACAATCCTCTCTATATCCCATAATCCATATCAAACACAATCCTCTCTCTATCCCATAATCCATATCAAACACAATCCTCTCTCTATCCCATAATCCATATCAAACACAATCCTCTCTCTATCCCATAATCCATATCAAACACAATCCTCTCTCTATCCCATAATCCATATCAAACACAATCCTCTCTATATCCCACAATCCATATCAAACACAATCATCTCTATATCACACAATCCATATCAAACACAATCCTCTCTCTATCCCATAATCCATATCAAACACAATCCTCTCTCTATATCCCACAATCCATATCAAACACAATCCTCCATGCCTGATAGCCTTAAACTATGTAGAGTATTTATTAGAAGGACACGTGACTTCGACGTAACGTTGCATTTTATTCACCTCGTGTCTAAATTGCAAAGTAAATGACTCAATGAGACAAACGCTGATCTGGAGCGCTGGCTATAGGAGAGATTGATTTGAAAGCATTCTCAAGATCGATGCACCAAGGACAAGGAGCGAGGCGAGGGGGCGGAAGAGAGGCTCTTTATACTTTAACTGGATGTTTGTTTATTTTGGTCCTCAGATGATGCCCAGAAGAGTCACATTTTGATTCCTGTGATCGTGCTCGCTGTGATCGGAGTCCTGGCAGTCCTATCGATCACACTGTATCTCAGGAGAAAGAAGACGGCGTTTGAGAAAGAAGGCAGGTATTGGTTTATTTGATACAATTACATCTTACTTTATCACAGTTTTAACTGTATTTGTTGCAGTTTTTACCCGTTTTTTCCATTGGCTGTACTGTGTTTTTGCCAGTTTACCCTGGTCTCCCTTCATTTTTAATGTGCTATAACATCCCTCCCTTGGGAAATAACGGATTGGGTTGTGAGATGAATTATTGAAAATATCGTGTTTACTTAAATTTAAATCGTGCCCCGAATTCAAGTCGCGCCCACAAATTGGAAGACCGAAAAATAAATAAATAAATAAAAGACGCTGAATTCAAGTCGTATTCAATTCATAATAATAATAATAATAATAATAATAATAATAATAATAATAATAATAATAATAATAACACATGTTTAAATGACCTTTTTAATTTCTAGGTCCCAGCATTAAAGCCCCAGAGTAAGTGAACGCGCCGCAATAATTGAGAGGCGCTCCCTCACCACATTTTAAACGTGTTTTTTTAATTTTATTTCGGTCAAAAAAGTGTGACTTTGGATTATAAAACTCCAGTACTTTGTATGGAGCTCAGCAGAGTCCAGTACTAACGTGCTTCTCAGAGCGGCTGTGTGTTTGTTCCTCACAGACATTATCTTGTCTTAAAGGTTCTGAGCGGTCCAGAAACTCGAGCGGTATCGTGTACGCAGAAGTTACAGCCGCGCCCCCTGCAGGCAGTGGAGAGGTCAGTACCCCAGTATTACCAGCTAGCTCCTTTTCCACAGTACAGGGTAGGATTTAGGGTGCCCGTCTAAATACAAAATTCAATGCCCAAATATGGCTAATAGGGGAGGAGCCTGAGCGAGAACCAGCGAGCGTCTTAACCAAAAAGCATTTGTGGTTTTACAGCTTTTAAATCTCACCAGCAGGGGGCAGCGTCTGTAATGTGAGTGTATCACACAACACTGCCCGTTACCTATGCATAAATGTTAAAAAAAACTACTGACACACGAAATGTCCCTTTCTTGCGCTGGACAGAGCGATCTTTAGCAGAAATATATTTCTGATCTTTGATGCAGCTGCTGTCTTTTTGATTGAAGGCATTTTAAAGAAACCGCGCAGTTCTGCGCAGTCGTGTGTTCAATCATTTACCAGGAAGGAAGCAAACTAAACCGGCTGCCAGGTTCCTGAACGCAGCGTGACAGGCGCTGGCAAGTGTTTTGCATGTGTTAACTTTTAAGTGATAAAAAAATATTCAGAAATGGGAATTCACAGCGGATTACAAATCACACCACAACCGGTAAATTTCACAGAAATGTCTCGTCTTTCTTAGAAATCCAATACGAGTCAAATAAACATTTAGGAATGTGTTTCATGTGAATATTGCCTCAAACCACTTCCTTTGAGCTTCAGTGAATGGTTCCTTTTCACGAGAAGCCATATGATACGTGCTTTCAAAACGAACCTCTTCAAAAGCCGGAGATTCGGACCCTAATTGCTCCCCCTCCCCTCCCCTCCCCTCCCCTCTCCCTCTCCCCTCCCCTCTCCCCTCCCCTCCCTCTCCCCTCCCCCCAAACACACTTCAAACACTGTTTCATCTTGTGAGTCAAAGGAAATGGATTTTTTTTTAATGTGATTAACTATAAAGGCATGAGGCCTTTCTGGAAATCCTATCTAATGTAATAGGCAGTCTCCAGGCAGAATGGCTACACACTTAGACATTGCAAAGAGTCAGGGAATAGCCTGCGGTAACGTCTTTAGAGATGGATTTCAGCACAACGCATTTCAGATTTGGATTTCCTGTTTTGTTTTTTTTTCCTCACCACAGGATATACCAGAACTCGCTGCAGCTCGGCAAACGACAGCGAAGCTGACCACCATCTACGATGAACTGCGAACGCCGAGCTCCCAGAACACACCGTGCTGACGCAGGAAGACAGACAGTCAGACAGAGACAGAGAAAGAGAGAGTGAGAGAGAGAGAGAGAGAGAGAGCGGGCGGGCTAATTCACCTTCCCCCCTGGAACAACATTTGAAGATTATTTGAAGAAACAACCAAAAGTGAATTTAGTTGTATTTTTTCCAATCAGGTTTGTCGTTCTGCGCACGGGGTGACGTCTCTGCACAGGATGTGTGAGGTGTTGGAATTCTGGCAAACGCTGCACTGTGATTGGTAGATTTCTGGGTCCCACAGTCAGGGGAGTGCGGGGGTCCCCGAGGGTCTCCCCTCGTAGATGAGGAAGCTCGGTCGTGAGGAAATAAATAAAAATGGGGGTCTTATTTCTATCCCTGCATTGTAACTGCAGTTTGAGAGAGAAAGAGAGAGAGAGAGAGAGAGAGAGAGAGCGAGAGCGAGAGCGAGAGAGAGAGAGAGAGAGAGACTGACACTGACTGTGTCTGCTAAATAAACAAGTAATAAATTAATATCACTAGACTAGACTGGACTGGAATTACATTGTAACTGCAGTTTAATATCACTAGACTAGACTGGAATTACATTGTAACTGCAGTTTAATATCACTAGACTGGACAGGACTGGAATGACATTGTAACTGCAGTTTAATATCACTAGACTGGACTGGAATTACATTGTAACTGCAGTTTAATATCACTAGACTGGACTGGACTGGAATTACATTGTAACTGCAGTTTAATATCACTAGACTAGACTGGACTGGAATTACATTGTAACTGCAGTTTAATATCACTAGACTAGACTGGACTGGAATTACATTGTAACTGCAGTTTAATATCACTAGACTAGACTGGACTGGAATTACATTGTAACTGCAGTTTAATATCACTAGACTAGACTGGAATTACATTGCAGGGATGTGAATCAGACTCCTGCTGCACAGCAGTGTGATCCAGTCCTGTCTTCACAAGGAGTTTAATAATCAGACACACCTGAGCTTGTTAGCTAGACACACTGGGGCTGATCAAGCTGGTAGTAAAACCTGGACTGGGTGACACTGCTGTGAGATAGGAGTCTTACATCCAGCCAGGCATTGCTTTGGGGTCTTAAATGTTGTAAATATGATTATATATATATTTTTTAATTTGTCCCTCCATTTCAGAAACCATGTTTCACAATTAATGTTTCCCTTTTGCTGTAGATTTTAGCTTAAAGAGCACTTTGTTAATTTATTTATTAATTCCATTGAATCTCTGTGCGCTGTGTGCATTTTAGTTACATTAACGCGATCACTGCTGCCCCCTAAAGGTATTTTTGTAAATTGTTTTTTTTTTTTTTCCATTATATGAAAATGTTGTACTTTTAAATAAAGGGGGGAAAAAATGAAATGAAAAAATAAATTTGCAAGAAACCCTTACCTGAGGTATATTGTGTGTGTTTTTACTTCTTTATTTATAATTGACTCAGAAATGTCTTCCTCTAGACAATGTGGGGAAGCTATAAAAAAAGGCCAACAAGATGCTCGGATATATTGTGAGAAGTGTTGAATTTAAATCAAGGGAAGTAATGTTAAAACTTTACAATGCATTAGTAAAACCTCACCTAGAATATTGTGTTCAGTTCTGGTCACCTCGTTACAAAAAGGATATTGCTGCTCTAGAAAGAGCGTCAAGAAGAGCAACCAGAATTATCCCGGGTTTAAAAGGCATGTCGTATGCAGACAGGCTAAAAGAATTGAATCTGTTCAGCCTTGAACAAACACGGCGATCTGATTCAAGCATTCAAAATCCTAAAAGGTATTGACAATGTCGACCCAGGGGACCTGAAAAAAGAAACAAGGACCAGGGGTCACAAATGGAGATTAGATAAAGGGGCATTCAGAACAGAAAATAGGAGGCACTTTTTTTACACAGAGAATTGTGAGGGTCTGGAACCAACTCCCCAGTAATGTTGTTGAAGCTGACACCCTGGGATCCTTCAAGAAGCTGCTTGATGAGATTCTGGGATCAATAAGCTACTAACAACCAAACGAGCAAGATGGGCTGAATGGCCTCCTCTCGTTTGTAAACAAATGTTCTTTGTTCTTATATATATAATCTCACACCTGCTTATCACAGCTGTGTTTTAGTCCCACAGTGATAAGATGGGTAAACAAGAACAGCTTCTGCATTGTAATTGTCATTTTGTGGGTTTTTCTGTTCATGGCTTGTGGCGTATAGATAAATATAAAGGTAATGAGTCACTCATTCTGGTGCAGACTTCAGGTGAATCTAAGTTTTTTACTCGTAACCGAGCCACGACAACAGGGCCTCCTTGCTCTGTGTGTGTGTGTGTGTGTGTGTGTCACTGTGTGTCAGTGTGTGTGTCAGTGCGTGTGTGTCTCAATGTCAGTGTGTGTGTCTCAATGTCAGTGTGTCAGTGCGTGTGTGTCTCAATGTCAGTGTGTGTGTGTGTGTGTGTGTGTCGGTGTGTGTGTCACTGTGTGTGTCTGTGTCTCAGTGTGTATGTGGCAGTGTGTGTGTGTCTCAGTGTCAGTGTGTGTGTGTCTCAGTGTGTGAGTGTGTGTCTCAGTGTGTGAGTGTGTGGCAGGTTATGTGTGTGTGTGTGTCACTGTGAGTGTGTGTGTGCGTGTGTCAGTGTGTGTGTGTGTCTCTGTGTGTGTGTGTCAGGTTGTGTGTGTGTGTGTGTGTCTCTGTGTGTGTGTGTCTCAGTGTGTGTGTGAGAGAGTGTGTGAGTGTCTCAGTGTGTGTGTCTGGTTGTGTGTGTGTGTGTGTGTGTGTGTGTGTCAGTGTGTGTGTGTGTGTGTGTGTGTCTCAGTGTCAGTGTGTGTGTGTGTGTGTGTGTGTGTGTGTGTGTGTGTCTCAGTGTCAGTGTGTGTGTGTGTCAGTGTGTGTGTGTGTGTGTCTCAGTGTCAGTGTGTGTGTGTGTGTGTGTGCATGTGTGTGTGTGTCAGTGTCAGTGTGTGTGTGTCAGTGTGTGTGTGTATGTCAGTGTGTGTGTGTGTGTGTGTGTGTGTCAGTGTGTGTGTGTGTGTGTCTCAGTGTCAGTGTGTGTGTGTCTCAGTGTCAGTGTGTGTGTGTGGTTTTTGTATCTGCACTGCAGGTTTGTAGCAGGCTTGCACTGTAGAAGGAAGGAAATCACACAATTAAAATAAGCGCCGGCAGTTTCGAAGTCTCTTTACCGCACTCATAACATTTCGGAACGAGAAAAGGACTTTCGACCCACGAAGGCTCGCCCCTTCTCCTCACACCTGTTATATCTGAGTTTACCCAGATAAACATGGAAAGGGGCTTGAGGTCAAAGTGTGAGGCCATATATTGTTCAGAAGCTGTTCTGTTTGGGGCCAGAAAATAAATAAAATGCACGGCTACTGAAACAGGAACTGGAGTTTCTTCGTTTGTTTTAGTTTTCTTTTGTTTTTTTGAAATGATCGCTGCATCGGTACAGGGGAAAATTCTACCATGCATTTTTGCAACATTCGCCTACAGGAAATGATGTAAGCTTACACCTTGTGCAGTGCTGCTGTTTTGCAGAGCTGTGAGGATACAGAAATACTGAAGTATTTGTACTTAAACCAAACGTTTGTCATTTGTACTGAAAGACTGAGTGGCTTCATTCCACTTGTCAGGTAAGTGCATTTCAAGTTCCTTATAACGATTCTGTTATAAGGAACTTGAAATTTACCAGAGTTTACCACTGTCTGTTTTTTTTAACATTACCAGACCTCTCTGTGCTTTACAATGCTTCCCTATGCTTTCACACCTCTCTGTGCTTTACAATGCTTCCCTATGCTTTACCAGACCTCCCTGTGCTTTACAATGCTTCCCTATGCTTTACCAGACCTCTCTGTGCTTTACAATGCTTCCCTATGCTTTACCAGACCTCTCTGTGCTTTACAATGCTTCCCTATGCTTTACCAGACCTCTCTGTGCTTTACAATGCTTCCCTATGCTTTACCAGACCTCTCTGTGCTTTACAATGCTTCCCTATGCTTTACCAGACCTCTCTGTGCTTTACAATGCTTCCCTATGCTTTACCACACCTCTCTGTGCTTTACAATGCTTCCCTATGCTTTACCAGACCTCTCTGTGCTTTACAATGCTTCCCTATGCTTTACTCAGACCTCTCTGTGCTTTACAATGCTTCCCTATGCTTTACCAGACCTCTCTGTGCTTTACAATGCTTCCCTATGCTTTACCAGACCTCTCTGTGCTTTACAATGCTTCCTATGCTTTACCAGACCTCTCTGTGCTTTTACAATGCTTCCCTATGCTTTACCAGACCTCTGTGCTTTACAATGCTTCCCTATGCTTTACCACACCTCTCTGTGCTTTACAATGCTTCCCTATGCTTTAGCAGACCTCTCTGTGCTTTACAATGCTTCCCTATGCTTTACCAGACCTCTGTGCTTTACAATGCTTCCCTATGCTTTTACCACACCTCTCTGTGCTTTACAATGCTTCCCTATGCTTTACCAGACCTCTCTGTGCTTTACAATGCTTCCCTATGCTTTACCAGACCTCTCTGTGCTTTACAATGCTTCCCTATGCAAACGTCACATGGAATCGGTTCCTTTTTTTCTTGATCGTGTTTATATAGCACAACGCTGCTATTGGCTCTCTCCTGATAAAGACTGGTGTGTAAAAACATAAGTCAAAAAGTGAAGATTCACTCCGGCTTCTTCTGGATTTGAGGTAAGACGGATCAACCGCTTCTATTTGCTTTTCGTCTCAGCTGATAAATCTTGCGTCTCTGTTAATTCAGACGCATCCTCGTATTCCAGTCCAGCGCTGAAGTAAGTTACTCTGCTTAAAATATCCAGTTGTTTCGTTCTTTCTCCAGATTCGTTTTCAGGGGGAAGCACCAAACCCAATATAAACACATTTTCAAGATAAATGCATTCGCTGGTCCGTGTTTTTTAGCTCGAGTTTTCCGCTCTGCGTTAAGAATTCAATTGATACCCGGTTAAGCCAGCCGCGTCTCAATCCCAGCTGAGAAACGCGTTCAGCAGGAGAGACTCCTCTGTGTCAAGGTGAGCACAGGCGCGCGCAGAACGCGTGCAATTAAGTAATCAATGCGTTATTTTTCACCATGACTTTAATAAGCGATGAGGCGCTTATTAACATGTCGCGACGTCTGCTTGGAAATCGAAAGTAAAAAGGCTTGGCCGATTTTAAAAGCCAATTTAGTTTCACTGAAAATAAAATAAATGAAATCAGTTTTTTTTTTTTTTTGTTTTTTTTTATGAAGTGTGTTCGTTTCTGGACCGAATTTACTGCGCTTGATTGACAGTAGGTGCAGAAAATGCTTGATCCTGTGCGTGTGGATCGGGGAGGGGAGGGGGAGGGAGGGGAGGGAGGGAGGGAGGAGAGGGGAGGAGGGGGGGAGGAGGGAGGAGGGAGGAGGGGAGGGAGGAGGGAGGGAAGGGGGGAGGAGGAGGGAGGGAGGGGGGAGGGGAGAGGGAGGAGGAGGGAGGGGGAGGGAGGAGGGGGTGGAGGAGGAGGGAGGGAGGGGAGGAGGGGAGAGGGGAGGGAGGAGGGGAGGGGAGGAGGGAGGGGAGGGAGGAGGGGAGGGAGGAGGGGAGGGAGTGGAGGGAGGGAGGGAGGAGGGAGAGGGAGGGGGAGGGAGGGAGGAGGGAGGGAGGGAGGGAGGGAGGGAGGGAGGGAGGGAGGGAGGGAGGGAGGGAGGGAGGAGGGAGGGAGGAGGAGGGAGGGGAGGGAGGGAGGGAGGGAGGAGGGAGGAGGGAGGGAGGGAGGAGGAGGGAGGGAGGGAGGGAGGAGGGAGGAGGGAGGGAGGGAGGGAGGAGGAGGGAGGGAGGAGGGAGGGAGGAGGGAGGGAGGGAGGAGGGAGGAGGGAGGGAGGGAGGAGGGAGGGAGGAGGGGGAGGGAGGAGGGAGGGAGGGAGGGAGGAGGAGGGAGGAGGGAGGGAGGGAGGGAGGGAGGGAGGAGGGAGGGGAGGGAGGGAGGAGGGAGGGAGGGAGGGAGGAGGGAGGGGGAGGGAGGGAGGGAGGGAGGAGGGGAGGAGGGAGGGAGGGAGGGAGGGAGGAGGGAGGGAGGGAGGAGGAGGGAGGGAGGGAGGGAGGAGGGAGGGAGGGAGGGGAGGGAGGAGGGAGGGAGGGAGGGAGGAGGAGGGAGGGGAGGGAGGGAGGGAGGGGGGGAGGAGGAGGGAGGGAGGAGGGGGAGGGGAGAGGGAGGAGAGAGGGGAGGGAGGGGAGGAGAGGAGGTGGAGGGAGGGGGGAGGAGGAGGAGGGGAGGGAGGGAGGGGAGGGGAGGAGGGAGGGAGGGAGGGGGAGGGGAGGAGAGGGGAGGAGGGAGGGGAGGAGGGGGGAGGAGGGAGAGGGAGGAGGGGAGGAGAGGGAGGGAGGAGAGGAGGGAGGGAAGGGGAGGGAGGGAGGGAGGGAGGGAGGGGAGGGAGGAGGGAGGAGGGAGGGAGGGGAGGGAGGGAGGGGAGGAGGAGAGGAGGGAGGGAGGGGGGGAGGGAGAGGGAGGAGGGAGGAGGAGGGGAGGGGAGAGGAGGGGAGGGGGGAGGGAGGGATGGGAGGGAGGAGGAGAGAGGAGAGGAGGGAAGGGGAGGGGAGTTGAGGGAGTTGAGGGGAGGGAGGGAGGGGAGGGGAGGGGGGTCGTGTCTTGACGTTTGATGTACACAGAACAACTTCGACATTCAATTCGACATTTCTTTAAATTTCTTGTTTTTAATACCGTCCTTCATTTGAAACCGGCTTCTCCGCACTCAGTCAAACGGCACCAAACCTGGTATCCGGTATCATCTCAAGTTATGCTACCTAGAAAAATGTTCCTACTTTGCGTACTGCGCATGCGCAGACTCTTCTCCCCCTTGCACCGCGCATGCCCAGATATTTGTTCTTCCTTACAGACGGAGAAGACCACTACCCGAGTCTTTGCATCTGAAATGCGTGTTTTGTAAACTTGCATTTTATTCCATTTGTAACTAATTGTTTTTTCGATTAATTGCAGATTGCTACACTACACAGAGAGTTGCATTTTTTTTTAAGAAAAAGTTTCTCGAAACTATAAGTAACCTCACATCAAGGGCGCTGGAACGAGGGGTGCTGAGGGTGCGGCAGCGCCCCCTGGCTTTGAAAGGCTTCCATCATATACAGGGGTTACAGTTTTGCTCAATGGTTTTCAGCACCCCCATTTTAAAAATTGTTTCTGTGCCACTGCTTCACATATTCTAAAAATAATTTTGCAAAGCTATTATTATTATTATTATTATTATTATTATTATTATTATTATTATTATTATTATAGATATTTGGCTATTGTTGCTATTAGTTTAAAAATAAGTCATGTTAATTATATTACATTTTAGTCAGTCTCTCTCTCTGTCTCTCTCTCTCTCTCTCTCTCTCTCTCTCTGTCTGTCTCTCTCTCTCTCTCTCTGTCTGTCTCTCTCTCTCTCTCTCCCAAATCTTTTCAAATAACTATCTACATAAACCACCAAGGTGAATTGTGGGATTACGTTAACTATAGACCACAAAAAAAAAAAGGTTTATAACTGCAAATGAAATATTGATCAGGTAGCAGATTTTGAAAAGGTTGCAAAAAATTGATTTTTCACCCGTGCGACCCGGCACAAATTAACCCCTGATTTTATTATTATTATTATTATTATTATTATTATTATTATTATTATTATTATTATTATTATTTATTAATTAATTAATTATTTCTTAGCAGATGCCCTTATCCAGGGCGACTTACAGTTGTTACAAGATATCACATTATTTTTACATACAATTCCCCATTTAAACAGTTGGGTTTTTTACTGGAGCAATCTAGGTAAAGTACCCTATTCAATTTGAAGCAGTTTTTTAAAAATTTTATATTTGCACAGCATCTTTTCTGTGGTTTTCCTTTCATTATCTCTTAAAATACATTTCACGTATACAAAACCATCCAAGTTTTATATCAAAATAAAACAGGGTCAGTAGTAGCCGCTAGAGGGCGCTAAACAGCGCTGTTGAAATAATAGTAACACAGTTAGGTTTAGGGGTTGAGATTAGGGTTAGGGGTTGAGATTAGGGTTAGGGGTAGAGATTAGGGTTAGGGGTTGAGATTAGGGTTAGGGGTAGAGATTAGGTTTAGGGGTTGAGATTAGGGTTAGGGGTAGAGATTAGGTTTAGGGCTTGAGATTAGGTTTAGGGGTAGAGATTAGGTTTAGGGGTTGAGATTAGGGTTAGGGGTTGAGATTAGGGTTAGGGGTAGAGATTAGGGTTAGGGGTTGAGATTAGGGTTAGGGGTAGAGATTAGGTTTAGGGGTTGAGATTAGGGTTAGGGGTTGAGATTAGGTTTAGGGGTTGAGATTAGGGTTAGGGGTAGAGATTAGGTTTAGGGCTTGAGATTAGGTTTAGGGGTAGAGATTAGGTTTAGGGGTTGAGATTAGGGTTAGGGCTTGAGATTAGGTTTAGGGGTAGAGATTAGGTTTAGGGGTAGAGATTAGGTTTAGGGGTTGAGATTAGGTTAGTGGTAGACATTATGTTTAGGGGTAGAGGGTAGATTTAGGGGTAGGGGGTAGATTTTGGGGTTAGGAGGTTAGCAGGTACCTACTGGCCCATTCCTATGGGATGATTTTTGCACAATACCAATATCTCTGTTTGTACATTTCCATTGTACCCAGCAAATGCAACTACTGAGACCTGTTGGAGTTTTTATTAATATTTGATTACAGTTAATATACTTTCTTTACTGATAGATTCTGCACATGTTTCATTCTCATCCCTGATTCCTACAGACAGGTCTGTGAAGTTCTTATCTGGTTGGTGAAGAAGGAACAGCGCAGATGAAACCCGCAGCGCTCTCGATTCTCCTTCTGTCTGCCGCGTCATTGCTGGAGTTTCCACAGGTTGTGCTTCTGTAGATTTCGTTGTTCTGCGCTTACCTGCTTGTCTTTTTTAACTAAGGCTGTATATTTTTTTTCCCACAGATTTCACAATTTCCGTTAAAATGGACCCGTTTCCCATTGTAGTTCCTCCTTGAGACTTCTGAAACTATAATGAAAATAGAGATTTTTTGAAGCTCTTAAAATGTAACACAGCTAACGTTTGCCTGATTGAGGCGCTGCCCGTCACGCTGCGTTCAGGAACCTGGCAGTCGGTTTAGTTTCCTTCCTTCCTGGTAAATGATTGAACACACGACTGCGCAGAGCTGCGCGGTTTCTTTAAAATGCCTTCAATGAAAAAAGACACCGACTGCGTCAAAGATGGGAAATATATTTCGCATTGGTACACATAACTAGCCCCAGAATATTCACACGTCCATCCGGCTTTGTAATAAGCTACAGATGTTATGCAAGAATCTGGGCTGTGTCTGTGTGGCAGGATGGCTTGCAGTGGTGAGGTGTGGTGACATCACGGACCAGGAAGTAACTGAACCAAAACAATGGATGGGCGGGTGAAACTGACCACAACGGCGGTCAGCGTGTTTATTAACTAAATAAACAAAAGATTTGAACAAACAACAAAACAAAAAGGCGCGATGGCCAAACGAACAGAAAGAAGTATATTTTTAAATATACTATAAGGAGGCTGTGTGGTCCAGTGGTTAAAGAAAAGGGCTTGTAACCAGGAGGTCCCCGGTTCAAATCCCACCTCAGCCACTGACTCATTGTGTGACCCTGAGCAAGTCACTTAACCTCCTTGTGCTCCGTCTTTCGGGTGAGACGTAGTTGTAAGTGACTCTGCAGCTGATGCATAGTTCACACACCCTAGTCTCTGTAAGTCGCCTTGGATAAAGGCGTCTGCTAAATAAACAAATAATAATATAGCAATTGTTTTTCTTTCGCTCGCTATCCCGTGCTCTCCTCTGTACACTCCACCCCCGCAACACTGACAGCTGCAGGTTCTTATACTCTGGCCGAGGGGTTAACTAGCTGTTAATTATCTTATTACCCCTCGGCCACAGCCTGCACGAGTTTAGTAAGGATGCGTGACTGTCAGCTAGTTAAATAATCAGTAGCTGATCAGCCACGCATCCTCATGAGGTTTTAAATTATAGATAACAAATTACAAAAGGCTGGCTGTTATCTGCACATAAACAATAATATAAATAATAGTAAATAAATACATAGGGGCGGGACACTCCGCCACAGTCTGTTTTGTTTATTTATTTTTTTATTACATTTTGCATCGCGGATGTTACTGCATTTTGGTTTCTTATTAAGTCAAAGAGGAAGTAGTGGGGTTTCGAAAAATATACCGTCACACGCCCACGTGTTCCTACAACTGTTTAAACAACACGGCTGTCGTTTCTCTTTTCATCGTTCACATCCTGACAGCTTTTTACACTTAGAAAGTCTGTTTCAGAGCTCTTTTTCGAAATGTCTGCTCCAGTGCTCTGACAGCGTCGGGATCATCGCCCGCGTTGTCAAACAGGAAACGCAGCGATAACGATCCAGGACGTGGACTGTTTTGTTATGATTTCTGCAGCGATTTTAGAGGACAGATCTCAACCCCCCCAGAGCACTAGAGCAGACATTTCGAAAAAGAGCTCTGAAACAGACTTTCCAAGTGTAAAAAGCTGTCAGGATGTGAACGATGAAAAGAGAAACGACAGCAGCGTTGTTTAAACAGATGCAGCAGCGCGAGGGGGACCGCGTGCCACACTGGGTTTTTCTGAACCCCTTACTCTTCAAGCTAATATTACACGTTGTTACAAAGCATCATGATTGTCCCGTTTCTGGGAGGTTTTGCAATACATATCAGTCATGTATGTGCCCGTGCAGATCATTAACCCTTTGCGGTCCTATGTCGGACCTGGTCCGACATTGCAATTATCCCTGTCCGACATCATCAAAAAGCGCAAAAATGGGTTTCTAGTCGTTTTCTCCAGAAAAAGCCGAAAACCATTCAATGGCGGTGTGGGGCGACAGGAGCCGAGTCAAGCCGATAAAAAAAAAAAAAGGCGTATCTCATGAATAGTCATACTTTCCCCTGGCATCACATAGGGGCGGTCATAAGGAAACAAGCTGGGTGTTACTGCATCAGCGCTCAGAGAATATCACAGACATTTGCAGGGCTTTTTTGAGATGTTATAGTAATAAAATAATGACTTGGATCGCATTATTGAGGCGTTTGGTGATAAAACGAGTGATCAGGAGATGATTGATCGGTATGTACGACTATTATTATTATTATTATTATTATTATTATTATTATTATTATTATTATTATTATTATTATTATTTATTTCTTAGCATATGTGAAAGCGATAGCGAACGAAAGGGTGGGGCGGGGCTGGAGATCCCTAGTGAGTGCTTTGTTGATATGCAGGGCCATTTAAACTCGTTTGAAAAAAATACTTTTAAACAGCGCGTGTAAAATTAACTGCGCGTGTGAAAATAAATTGGACCTGACGAGCCTGAGACGCACTTAATAAATGGACCGCAAAGGGTTAACAGACTGGTTTATGATCCTTTTATATTTGTCGTGTGTTTTTTTTTTCAGATTTCACAATGTGACTCCGCAATACTAATGGACCTCGCTGAAGAGTCTCTCGATGATCAATACATCGGCTGTAGAGATGAGATGTTAAAAACCGTTCAGGAAACGCATCTTCCGTCCGAATTAAACAGACACGCTGAATTTGAAACCGCATGGAAAACGGCTGGAATAAAAATGGGAGAAACAAACCAGACGAAACTGAGTTCTGAGCAAGCCACAGCCATCTATGTGTACACCATGAACGCTGTTTACAAGAAGTTCAATCACGCAGTGAGAACAGGAGGAACGAATTACACCGAGTTCCCGTTCAAGGCGTTGCATTTCCATTTGACAGACGCCCTGAAGACCCTGAAATCCAACAAGCCGAAATGCTATGACGTGTTCAGAGGAGTACAAAATCCTACGAAGGTTGTAGGGACCATTGTAAGATTCGGACAGTTCACTTCAACCTCTGTACACAAACATGTAGCGGAGAGCTTTGGGAAAAGAACACTGTTCACAATACGAACCTGCCTGGGAATGTCCATTAAAAAGTATTCAGCGTTCTCGAATGAAAAAGAGGTGCTCATCCCACCTTTTGAGAAATTTAAAGTGATGGAAGTCCATGGAAAAGAAATCCGACTGGAAAATATTGAAGACCACGAAAGTTATTTCAACTGTCTGGGAGGTGAGACTGTGTTTATAATCCAGCACACTCTGACTGCCTCCTGTGTTATTTGGCCGCTCATAGTCATGCAAACTCACTAGATACTGCAGGAGCATTGGGGGAGCAATGAAAAAATTAGAATTTTATTTGTATTACAGTACTGAGGTTTGAACATATTGACATATTGAAGCTAAGCAATTCACCAGTGATCGTCCAAACTACTGATATGACAGAGTTAGTCTAAAACAAAACACAACTACTTAAAATGAACATCCAAACAGGGCAAAACTAGTTAGTTGTCAGAATAAGCATTAAACAGTGCAGAACTAGTTATTAGTTATTTAATTAGCATTTAGCCATGGCTGCAGATCTCCCCATACCCAATTTAGTGTGTGTGTGTTTTTTTATTATTACATTAAGTGGTTGTTTGTTTGTTGTGGTCCTCAGGGTATGCTGCGGAACCCCAGATGAGTCACGCTGTGATTGCTGGGATAGCGATCCCTGTGATCACTGTGATTGGAGTCCTGTCAATCACACTGTATCTGAGGAGAAGGCACCGTGCTTCAAATGAAGGTGAGAGAGAGGGGGGAGGGAGGGAGGGAGACACAGTGAGGGGAAGGGAGACAGACACAGCGAGGGGAAGGGAGACAGACACAGCGAGGGGAAGGGAGACAGACACAGAGAGGAAGGGAGACAGACACAGAGAGGAAGGGAGACAGACACAGCAAGGGGAAGGGAGACAGACACAGAGAGAGGAAGGGAGACAGACACAGAGAGGAAGGGAGACAGACACAGCGAGAGGAAGGGAGACAGACACAGAGAGGAAGGGAGACAGACACAGCAAGAGGAAGGGAGACAGACACACAGAGAGGAAGGGAGACAGACACAGTAAGGGGAAGGGAGACAGACACAGAGAGAGAGGGCGGGAGACAGACACAGCGAGAGGAAGGGAGACAGACACAGCGAGAGGAAGGGAGACAGACACAGAGAGGAAGGGAGACAGACACAGCAAGAGGAAGGGAGACAGACACAGCGAGAGGAAGGGAGACAGACACAGAGAGGAAGGGAGACAGACACAGCAAGGGGAAGGGAGACAGACACAGAGAGAGGAAGGGAGACAGACACAGAGAGGAAGGGAGACAGACACAGAGAGAGAGGGAGACAGACACAGAGAGAGGAAGGGAGAGACAGACAGAGAGAGGGAGGGGAGAGAGATTGATCGATTGATCTTCGAACCCAATCGAGTTTCCTGAATCTACTACAAGACCTCTATAAAAGATTATATATGTATATAGATAGATAGACAGATAGATAGATAGATAGATAGATAGATAGATAGATAGATAGATAGATAGATCGATCGGATTAGTGTTTGTGCAGCGTGTCACTAAATAAAATGCGTTTGTTTTATTTTATTTTATTTTATTATTTTGCTAACAAAAAAAAAAAAACTAAAACCTTTTTTTTTTTTTTTTTTTTTTTAATTAACTACCTAAATTTGACCCCTTCATCGCAGCAGGACCGGATGCAGCGTCACCAGCCCCTTCTGAAACCGTCGAACTGAATGAGAGGACCCCGACTCAGACACCCTGAGACACCGGCACGAATAAAACCGCCAGCGAGGCGACCCGTGAAAACAACACGCCCTCCCCCACCCCCAAACCGGCACTGCCGCGGAGAACAGAGGCGCCCGTTCACCTGGGACTATGGAAAGCAGGACAGGACAGTCAATCCCGTGGTGCAGTTCGGTGCGCCAGTACAGGCGCCATTTCTGGAGCCCACTCAGTACTGAATACATTGCGGCGATGCTGTGTTGCAGCGACAGCATATACCGGTATTTTTTTAATAACAGTACAAAATATTGTTAATATAAATTGACTGGCTGTTATTGATGTGAATTAGTGCTTGATTATGTCAAACTTTTTTTGCCAGGGCGAGCGTGAATACGTTAAAAAGCATTGCGAGCGCGCTGTGAAAAAGCTCTATCGGGCTCCAGAAATGACGTCACTGTTTTAACTAACTCCGCCCACTTGCGATATTGACGACAGCGTGGCAGATCGGAACCTGTGGATTCTGTCACCTGGAATAAAAGCAGGGATCGGGTCAGTGTCCGCCCGGTTTGAAATCGACACCCGACGGCCACAGCAACGTCAGGTTAATACAGCGCCTTTCATCACAAGCAGCGCTCCGGACACGCTGCGTGACGTGTGCGTTACACTGTGATGACGTAACGCATGCGCAGAGCGGTGTGGCTGTACAGCTGGAGTTGTTCTTATTATTAATTTCTTAGCAGACGTCCTTATCCAGGGCGACTTACAATTGTTACAAGATATCACATTATTCTTGCATACAATTCCCCATTTATACAGTTGGGTTTTTACTGGAGCAATCTAGGTAAAGTACCTTGCTCAAGGGTACAGCAGCAGTGTCCCCCACCTGGGATTGAACCCACGACCCTCCGGTCAAGAGTCCAGAGCCCTAACCACTACTCCACACTGCTGCCCACAGCATGTGTGGAGTAGTGGTTGTGTGTGTGTCTCTGTCTGTGTGTGTGTCTGTGTGTGTGTCTGTCTGTCTGTGTGTGTCTGTGTGTGTGTCTGAGTGT
This sequence comes from Acipenser oxyrinchus oxyrinchus, assembly GCA_030684275.1. Lineage (NCBI taxonomy): Eukaryota > Metazoa > Chordata > Actinopteri > Acipenseriformes > Acipenseridae > Acipenser > Acipenser oxyrinchus. The sequence continues at coordinate 90,615 of JAGXEW010000354.1, read as the reverse complement.
GTCTGTCTGTCTGTCTCTGTGTGTGTGTGTCTGTCTCTCTCTGTGTCTCTGCCTGTGTGTGTCTCAGTATGTGTGTCTGTCTGTCTCTGTGTGTGTGTGTCTGTTTGTCTGTGTGTGTGTGTGTCTATCTGTCTCTGTGTGTGTGTGTGTGTCTGTCGGTGTGTGTGTGTGTCTGTCTGTCTCTGTGCGTGTGTGTCTGTTTGTCTGTCTGTCTCTCTGTGTGTGTCTCTGCCTGTGTGTGTCTCAGTATGTGTGTCTATCTGTCTCTGTGTGTGTGTGTCTGTTTGTCTCTGTGTGTGTGTGTGTGTGTCTATCTGTCTCTGTGCGTGTGTGTGTGCGTGCCTTCTGTTTGACAGCCTCAAACAGAGTGTATAACTGCAGGTTCGAAGACCTTCCTCATAGTGGCTTATGCTAACACACACACACACGGTTTTGCTGTTGTGCATTTTTAGAAAGACATTTTTTAGTTCATTTTTTTAATTTGATTTTTTTAAATTACTAAATCATATTTTTGATTGTGCATGAATAAAAAAAAAATATGATTTCTATATACGATTGTTTTGTTCTGACGTTAAACGTTTCTCAAATTAGGCCTTTAAAGTCATGCTGACATCA
>JAGXEW010000354.1:67500-82500 GCA_030684275.1 Acipenser oxyrinchus oxyrinchus | reverse complement strand
AAATTCACTAGATGTGATCAAAAAACGCAGTCTCCTTCAGTTTCAATCTGCATAGTTTTATATATTATACAGCAACGCCAAACACGATTCAGACAGTCCCCCTGAGTTTCAATCTGCATAGTTTTATATATTATACAGCAACGCCAAACACGATTCAGACAGTCCCCCTGAGTTTCAATCTGCATAGTTTTATATATTATACAGCAACACCAAACACGATTCAGACAGTCCCCCTGAGTTTCAATCTGCATAGTTTTATATATTATACAGCAACACCAAACACGATTCAGACAGTCCCCCTGAGTTTCAATCTCCATAGTTTTATATATTATACAGCAACACCAAACACGATTCAGACAGTCCCCCTGAGTTTCAATCTCCATAGTTTTATATATTATACAGCAACACCAAACACGATTCAGACAGTCCCCCTGAGTTTCAATCTGCATAGTTTTATATATTATACAGCAACACCAAACACGATCAATCAAATTTCTTGAGTTTCAAATAAATAAATAATTTGACAACTAATTCATTCATTCATTCATTGAGTTTCAATCCATTCTTACATATTCTCTCCTCCTTCTCTTTCTCTTTGCTCTCCTCTTTCTCTCTAGTTTTATATATTATACAGCACACCCACTTTCTCAGTCCTCCTCCTCCTCCACCTCTCTTTTATCTCTCTAAACCCTCTCCCCTCTCTCTCTCTCTCTCTCTCCCTCCCTCTTCTCTCTTTCATCTCTCTAAACCTCTCTCTCTCTCTCTCTCTCTCTCACACATCTCTCCTCACACCTCTCTCTCTCTCTGTCGTTTTGAAATAGAGTGTTTTTTTTTTTTTTGGTTTTAACAATCACACCTCCTTCTATTCAGTAAACAGCTACACCCAAAATAGGGAGTAACTTCTAGTGAAAAAGCAGAAAACTTTGAACATTCTATTTTTAACATTTCATTTACATGAACCCCAAAAGCTTCACGCATTCTCTTATAAAGTGTCCCACAGTAAATGCACAACAAAATGCAATAAAACACAGAGAGGTGTGGTAAAGCATAGGGAAGCATTGTAAAGCACAGAGAGGTCTGGTAAAGCACAGGAAGCATTGTAAAGCACAGAGAGTCTGGTAAAGCATAGGGAAGCATTGTAAAGCACAGAGAGGTGTGGTAAAGCATAGGGAAGCATTGTAAAGCACAGAGAGGTGTGGTAAAGCATAGGAAGCATTGTAAAGCACAGAGAGGTCTGGTAAAGCATAGGGAAGCATTGTAAAGCACAGAGAGGTCTGGTAAAGCATAGGGAAGCATTGTAAAGCACAGAGAGGTCTGGTAAAGCATAGGGAAGCATTGTAAAGCACAGAGAGGTCTGGTAAAGCATAGGGAAGCATTGTAAAGCACAGAGAGGTCTGGTAAAGCATAGGGAAGCATTGTAAAGCACAGAGAGGTGTGGTAAAGCATAGGGAAGCATTGTAAAGCACAGAGAGGTCTGGTAAAGCATAGGGAAGCATTGCAAAGCACAGAGAGGCAACACCAAACACGATTCAGACAGTCCCCCTGGGTTTCAATAGCCATAGTCTTCTACAGTATACAATTATCTACTTATCTGTTTCTGAGTGTCAGTTTTGTATGTAAAATGATCGTGTTGTGTTTACAATGTCTTTATACAGGAGTGTTGAATACACTTTTTCACAGTCCCTCACTAAAACATCAGACAGCTAAGCCATTTACCGATGAAACAAAACCATTTTAACCAGGGTGACGCACTACCTTGTGTGTGTGTGTGTGTGGTCTCTTCCCTGTGCCAGCCTCTCTTCACACAGACCAGAGGCTGCCCCAAACAAACATGCCAACCTGTTCAACTCCCTGCCGGCTGAATTACAGGCAGCTGAAACTGAAACAAATTAACAGGCCGTCAATTGAATGAAATAAACTAATTGCACCTGTGATTGTGCAATCACAGCCACACACACGTCTCTCTGACAGAGATCTGCTCTGACACAATATAGATAGATTATTATTTATTTCTTAGCAGACGCCCTTATCCAGGGCGACTTACAATTGTTACAAGATATCACATTATTTTTACATGCAATTCCCCATTTATACAGTTGGGTTTTTACTGAAGCAATCTAGGTAAAGTACCTTGCTCAAGGGTACAGCAGCAGTGTCCCCCACCTGGGATTGAACCCACGAGCCCTGACCACTACTCCACACTGCTAGCTATATAGATAGATAGATAGATAGATAGATAGATAGATAGATAGATAGATAGATAGATAGATAGATAGATAGAGCAATCAATCGATCGATCAAAATGCAAACACAGTGTATAGATAGATAGATAGATAGATAGATAGATAGATAGATAGATAGATAGATAGATAGATAGATAGATCAATCAATCGATCGATCAAAATGCAAACACAGTGTATAGATAGATAGATAGATAGATAGATAGATAGATAGATAGATAGATAGATAGATAGATTGTTTAAAATTGTATTTATAAATCCGACTGTATCAAAACCACAAGCAAGTGTTAGTTTCATTCTTAACGGATTTGTTTCACAGTAAAGGTGTCAGTTTTTAAAAACAAACAAACAGCTGCCTGACTTTTCAGACAGACAGACAGAGAGCTTTGATATCATTTAAATTCTTTGCTACAAATATAGTATCAAACTATGGCTATTGAAACTCAGGGGGACTGTCTGAATCGTGTTTGGTGTTGCTGTATAATATATAAAACTATGCAGATTGAAACTCAGGGGAACTGTCTGAATCGTGTTTGGTGTTGCTGTATAATATATAAAACTATGCAGATTGAAACTCAGGGGGACTGTCTGAATCGTGTTTGGTGTTGCTGTATAATATATAAAACTATGGAGAATGATGTAGCTGTGTGTTATAGAGTATGAATTTTGTATGTAAGTCATGTCTGGTGTGTTTTAAAGTGTCTCTATCTGTCTATGTGTTATAAATACGACTTTATTAAAACCACACACAAGTGTTACTTTCACTCTTAACGGCTTTGTTTCACAGTAAAGGTGTCAGTTTCATTGCAATAAGTGACAGGAGCTCACAGGAGGGTTTGAACACACTGGACTGAAACGATTGAGCTGGAGCTGGGCTTGCACACTTTTATTAAATGAAATAAAAATGTCAGGTTTGCAACTGAATCGCTCCCCGTCTGCTGTCTGAATCCTGTTTGACAGCTATTGTGTGTGTGTGTGTGTGTGTGTGTGTGTGTGTGTGTGTGTGTGTGTGTGTGTGTGTGTGTGTGTGTGTGTGTGTGTGTGTGTGTGTGTGTGTGTCAGTGTGTGTGTGTGTTCACAGGGTCCAATGAAAGCTGCTGAATAATGTTCCCTTGTTAACATATTGAATTCCACCCCCTCTATATAGAATGAACTCCCTCAGCTTCATAGAGTCCAATGAAAGCTGCTGAATAATGTTCTCTTGTTAACATATTGAATTCCACCCCCTCTATATAGAATGAACTCCCTCAGCTTCATAGAGTCCAATGAAAGCTGCTGAATAATGTTCCCTTGTTAACATATTGAATTCCACCCCCTCTATATAGAATGAACTCCCTCAGCTTCATAGAGTCCAATGAAAGCTGCTGAATAATGTTCCCTTGTTAACATATTGAATTCCACCCCCTCTATATAGAATGAACTCCCTCAGCTTCATATAGAGTCCAATGAAAGCTGCTGAATAATGTTCCCTTGTTAACATATTGAAATTACTAAATGAAAAACGATGTGTTTTTAAAAGGTGTGTGAACATTAACACCTCATAAAATGTAAAAAAAAATACATAGAAATGTATTAAACCCTCTGTCTGTCTGTCTGTCTGTCTGTCTGTCTGTCTGTCTGTCTGTCTGTCTGTCTGTCTCTCTGTCCAGATTGGAACTCAGGCCTCCAGAGGCAGGATTGAGAGGCTGGTGAATTAGCCTACAGTCTGTGTGTCTGTCTGTCTGTATCTGTCTCTGTGCCTGTTTGTGTGACTGTGTGCAGTTACAATGTAATTCCAGTCTAGTCTAGTGATATTAAACTGCAGTTACAATGTAATTCCAGTCCAGTCTAGTCTAGTGATATTAAACTGCAGTTACAATGTAATTCCAGTCCAGTCTAGTGATATTAAACTGCAGTTACAATGTAATTCCAGTCCAGTCTAGTGATATTAAACTGCAGTTACAATGTAATTCCAGTCCAGTACAGTCTAGTGATATTAAACTGCAGTTACAATGTAATTCCAGTCCAGTCTAGTGATATTAAACTGCAGTTACAATGTAATTCCAGTCCAGTCCAGTCTAGTGATATTAAACTGCAGTTACAATGTAATTCCAGTCCAGTCTAGTGATATTAAACTGCAGTTACAATGTAATTCCAGTCCAGTCTAGTCTAGTGATATTAAACTGCAGTTACAATGTAATTCCAGTCCAGTCTAGTGATATTAAACTGCAGTTACAATGTAATTCCAGTCTAGTCTAGTGATATTAAACTGCAGTTACAATGTAATTCCAGTCCAGTCTAGTCTAGTGATATTAAACTGCAGTTACAATGTAATTCCAGTCCAGTCCAGTCTAGTGATATTAAACTGCAGTTACAATGTAATTCCAGTCCAGTCTAGTCTAGTGATATTAAACTGCAGTTACAATGTAATTCCAGTCCAGTCTAGTGATATTAAACTGCAGTTACAATGTAATTCCAGTCTAGTCTAGTGATATTAAACTGCAGTTACAATGTAATTCCAGTCCAGTCCAGTCTAGTGATATTAAACTGCAGTTACAATGTAATTCCAGTCTAGTCTAGTGATATTAAACTGCAGTTACAATGTAATTCCAGTCCAGTCCAGTCTAGTGATATTAAACTGCAGTTACAATGTAATTCCAGTCCAGTCTAGTCTAGTGATATTAAACTGCAGTTACAATGTAATTCCAGTCCAGTCTAGTGATATTAAACTGCAGTTACAATGTAATTCCAGTCCAGTCCAGTCTAGTGATATTAAACTGCAGTTACAATGTAATTCCAGTCCAGTCTAGTCTAGTGATATTAAACTGCAGTTACAATGTAATTCCAGTCCAGTCTAGTGATATTAAACTGCAGTTACAATGTAATTCCAGTCCAGTCCAGTCTAGTGATATTAAACTGCAGTTACAATGTAATTCCAGTCCTAGTCTAGTGATATTAAACTGCAGTTACAATGTAATTCCAGTCCAGTCCAGTCTAGTGATATTAAACTGCAGTTACAATGTAATTCCAGTCCAGTCTAGTCTAGTGATATTAAACTGCAGTTACAATGTAATTCCAGTCCAGTCTAGTGATATTAAACTGCAGTTACAATGTAATTCCAGTCCAGTCTAGTCTAGTGATATTAAACTGCAGTTACAATGTAATTCCAGTCTAGTCTAGTGATATTAAACTGCAGTTACAATGTAATTCCAGTCCAGTCTAGTCTAGTGATATTAAACTGCAGTTACAATGTAATTCCAGTCCAGTCTAGTCTAGTGATATTAAACTGCAGTTACAATGTAATTCCAGTCCAGTCCAGTCTAGTGATATTAAACTGCAGTTACAATGTAATTCCAGTCCAGTCTAGTGATATTAAACTGCAGTTACAATGTAATTCCAGTCCAGTCTAGTCTAGTGATATTAAACTGCAGTTACAATGTAATTCCAGTCCAGTCCAGTCTAGTGATATTAAACTGCAGTTACAATGTAATTCCAGTCCAGTCTAGTCTAGTGATATTAAACTGCAGTTACAATGTAATTCCAGTCCAGTCTAGTGATATTAAACTGCAGTTACAATGTAATTCCAGTCCAGTCTAGTCTAGTGATATTAAACTGCAGTTACAATGTAATTCCAGTCTCAGTCTAGTGATATTAAACTGCAGTTACAATGTAATTCCAGTCCTAGTCTAGTGATATTAAACTGCAGTTACAATGTAATTCCAGTCCAGTCTAGTCTAGTGATATTAAACTGCAGTTACAATGTAATTCCAGTCCAGTCTAGTCTAGTGATATTAAACTGCAGTTACAATGTAATTCCAGTCCAGTCTAGTCTAGTGATATTAAACTGCAGTTACAATGTAATTCCAGTCCAGTCCAGTCTAGTGATATTAAACTGCAGTTACAATGTAATTCCAGTCCAGTCTAGTGATATTAAACTGCAGTTACAATGTAATTCCAGTCCAGTCTAGTCTAGTGATATTAAACTGCAGTTACAATGTAATTCCAGTCCAGTCCAGTCTAGTGATATTAAACTGCAGTTACAATGTAATTCCAGTCCAGTCTAGTCTAGTGATATTAAACTGCAGTTACAATGTAATTCCAGTCCAGTCTAGTGATATTAAACTGCAGTTACAATGTAATTCCAGTCCAGTCTAGTCTAGTGATATTAAACTGCAGTTACAATGTAATTCCAGTCCAGTCTAGTGATATTAAACTGCAGTTACAATGTAATTCCAGTCCAGTCCAGTCTAGTGATATTAAACTGCAGTTACAATGTAATTCCAGTCCAGTCTAGTCTAGTGATATTAAACTGCAGTTACAATGTAATTCCAGTCCAGTCTAGTGATATTAAACTGCAGTTACAATGTAATTCCAGTCCAGTCCAGTCTAGTGATATTAAACTGCAGTTACAATGTAATTCCAGTCCAGTCTAGTGATATTAAACTGCAGTTACAATGTAATTCCAGTCCAGTCCAGTCTAGTGATATTAAACTGCAGTTACAATGTAATTCCAGTCCAGTCTAGTCTAGTGATATTAAACTGCAGTTACAATGTAATTCCAGTCCAGTCTAGTGATATTAAACTGCAGTTACAATGTAATTCCAGTCCAGTCTAGTCTAGTGATATTAAACTGCAGTTACAATGTAATTCCAGTCTAGTCTAGTGATATTAAACTGCAGTTACAATGTAATTCCAGTCCAGTCTAGTCTAGTGATATTAAACTGCAGTTACAATGTAATTCCAGTCCAGTCTAGTCTAGTGATATTAAACTGCAGTTACAATGTAATTCCAGTCCAGTCTAGTGATATTAAACTGCAGTTACAATGTAATTCCAGTCCAGTCTAGTGATATTAAACTGCAGTTACAATGTAATTCCAGTCCAGTCTAGTCTAGTGATATTAAACTGCAGTTACAATGTAATTCCAGTCCAGTCTAGTGATATTAAACTGCAGTTACAATGTAATTCCAGTCCAGTCCAGTCTAGTGATATTAAACTGCAGTTACAATGTAATTCCAGTCCAGTCCAGTCTAGTGATATTAAACTGCAGTTACAATGTAATTCCAGTCCAGTCTAGTCTAGTGATATTAAACTGCAGTTACAATGTAATTCCAGTCCAGTCTAGTCTAGTGATATTAAACTGCAGTTACAATGTAATTCCAGTCCAGTCTAGTGATATTAAACTGCAGTTACAATGTAATTCCAGTCCAGTCTAGTCTAGAGATATTAAACTGGAGTTACAATGCCAGTAGTAAACGCGCAGTGAAAGTATTATAAAGCACAGAGAGGTGTGGTAAAGCCATAAACATTGCTTAAAAATCTTCTGAACGAGCGTGCAAATTTACTGATGGGAAAATGTACTAAGATATATATATATATATATATATATATATATATATATATATATATATATATATATATATATATATATATATATATATATATATATATAATCTAAATAGAAAGAGACAGAGAGAGAGAGAGAGAGAGATAAGAGAGAGAGAGAGAGAGAGAGAGAGAGAGAGAGAGAGAGAGAGAGAGAGAGAGAGAGAGAGAGAGAGAGAGAGAGAGAGAGAGAGAGAGATTAAACTGAATGTCTTAATTTGGTCATTTTTTTTTTTCCTCTGCTGTTGTTAAAAAAAAGAATCCAATGACTTCCGTTTCCGGATTCCGGGATACTGGGAGTGGTTGGAAAGGTAAAAAAATAAATAAAACGGGGAAAGAAAGTCGGTCTCTGAATCAAACTCTCTAACACCGTCCAGCAGCGCAAAAAAACATTTGTTTTGCAATCCGCGCCTCCGCGTTTTAAATTGCATTTATAATATCATTTGTGTCTAATCTCGAGCTTCCCTCGCCGGGGTTTCGTTTCTGTACCCGCACGCAAGTTTTTACTTATCTATATATCTGTATATATTTCTAGTTTTCTGACGTTATTCTGAATATTATTATTATTATTATTATTATTATTATTCTGATTATTATTATTTTGCAAAACCCGGAAACAGAATTGTCCCGTGACGTTGCAACTGGAGAAAACTTCTGAAGTAAGTAAACCAATTTTATTTATATTATTGTATTTATTTATATTATATTATATTTTGTCTTACAAATATAATTTATATTTCAACTCGGTCTGTGTCCTCTATATCTCGACTTGGGAAGAGTCGGCAGACTCCTGGTTCGTCCACCCTAGACTCTCTCTCTCTATCTATCTATCTATCTATTTATCTATCTATCTATTTATCTATCTATCTCTGTATTTACATAGTATTTATAAGTTAAGTTTTATTGACCTGCCTGTCTGTTTAGCTAGCTTGCTGTCGCGCAATCGCTAGTGAATTCTGTATTAATAGATTTGTGGGTTTTTTCTGTTTTAATGTGTGTGTGTCTTTCAGTACAGGTATTAAATATTAAATATTTTATAATATTATTTTATAATATAAATATTAAATAAACTGTGCTGGTTTAATTCTGTTCAACGGCTCTGTAATAACACGTTCAGACCTGCATCCGGGTCCCATTCCAAAAATACCTGCAGACTTTATCAGGCAAGTCCCCACTGTATCTCCGGCTAGCTTTTAAACTGTTAAAATATCGTTTTAAAGGCGCAGTGAGTGTGTACCATAGAGAAAAATAAATAACATGATCACTGGCCCCTCCCTTTCAAAGGAGCGCTGACCATCTTTAAAATCCATTCTCTCACCTCTTATTAGCTTTATTAACATGATCACCGGCCCCTCCCTTTAAAGGAGCGCTGACCATCTTTAAAATCCATTCTCTCACCTCTTATTAGCTTTATTAACAGGATCACTGACCCCTCCCTTTAAAGGAGCGCTGACCATCTTTAAAATCCATTCTCTCACCTCTTATTAGCTTTATTAACATGATCACCGGCCCCTCCCTTTAAAGGAGCGCTGACCATCTTTAAAATCCATTCTCTCACCTCTTATTAGCTTTATTAACATGATCACCGGCCCTCCCTTTAAAGGAGCTCTGACCATCTTTAAAATCCATTCTCTCACCTCTTATTAGCTTTATTAACATGATCGCTGACCCCTCCCTTTAAAGGAGCGCTGACCATCTTTAAAATCCATTCTCTCACCTCTTATTAGCTTTATTAACATGATCACCGGCCCCTCCCTTTAAAGGAGTGCTGACCATCTTTAAAATCCATTCTCTCACCTCTTATTAGCTTTATTAACAGGATCACTCATTTCAACTTGAACACATGTCACTTCCCCAAAACTCGGTTTGACTGCAGGTTTGTTATTAGTAGTTCAGCAATTCTCAATTTCCAAATATAGAGTTTTGTATTTCCAAATGGAGAAGTATTTCTGAATTGCCAGTAACAGACTTGCGGTGTGTTCAAAGGTCACTGCCGTAAACTGTTTAGAAAGAAAGCTCAAGACTTCAAATTGCCTGATTCCAAGAAAATTCTTCTATGCAACACACAAATTGATTTTATTTCTTAGCAGACGCCCTGATCCAGGACGACTTACAATTGTTACAAGATATCACATTATTTTTACATACAATTCCCCATTTATACAGTTGGGTTTTTACTGGAGCAATCTAGGTAAAGTACCTTGCTCAAGGGTAGAGCAGCAGTGTCCCCCACCTGGGATTGAACCCACGACCCTCCAGTCAAGTGTCCAGAGCCCTGACCACTACTCCACACTGCTGCTCTTGTGGAGGCAAAAATAACACAGGAATCCTTTCTGAAGCAGGCTTTTTTTATAACCTGTGTTTTACAGACAGGAGCCTCTTAAGCTGATTTGAACACAAATCCACTTTCTTTAGGAACAGCAGTGGCTTGAAATCCGATTCCAAAGACCTAGTTTGAGGTTTGCTGTATCAAACCCAAGTCTCCCTGCCTGATGTGTCGCAGGGGGACCCCAAAACACAGTCCCAAGCCACACAGAGCGTGTCCGTGCTCCCCTCTCTGCACAATTTCTGTGCCGTTCAGATCTTTCAGAATGTTAAGCAAATCAACAGCAGGCTTCGTTATTGAAAACTTGTAATGACCCGTCTGTGGAGGCTGTTGAGGAATCTCTAAGAAAACTCTCGTGTTCTGTTCTGTAAAGTCAAACAAACGAGCTCCTATTGGAAGCGACTCTGCAGCAGCCACTGACTCCCTGTGTGTGTGTGTGACCCTGAGCAAGTCACTGAACCTCCTTGTGCTCCGTCCTTCAGGATGAGACGTCAAACAAACAAGCTCCTATTGGAAGTGACTCTGCAGCAGCAGCAGCAGTTGTTGATGATGCAGAGTTCACCCCCCCCGCCAGTCTCTGTTCGCTCCTTGAATTAAATGCCCCCTCCTCTCCCCGTGTCTCGCAGGACATGTCTTTCAGAAGGGTGGTGCGTCAGTCTAAGTTCCGGCACGTCTTCGGGCAGGCCGTGAAGACAGACCAGTGCTACGATGACATCAGAGTGTCCAGGGTCACGTGGGACAGCTCCTTCTGTGCCGTCAACCCCAAGTTTGTGGCCATCATCGTGGAGGCCAGTGGGGGTGGGGCTTTCCTGGTGCTGCCTCTGGGAAAGGTGAGGGGCTGGCTGAAGTTAATGGAACTACAGCTCCCAGCATGCCTTGCCATTGCTGCAGAGGCATGCTGGGAGCTGTTGTGTTAGCCAGGGCTGTACCGATTCACTGTGTATTGATGAATTGTGAAGATGCAAGACCTCAGCATGGCTCATTGGAGTTAAAGAACTACAGCTCCCAGCATCCTTTGCTGTTGCCGCGGGTGCAGAGGCATGCTGGGAGCTGTAGTTCTAGTTAGGGCTGTACCGATTCACTGTGTATTGATGAATTGTGACGATATAAGACCACAGCATGGCTCATTGGAGTTAAAGAACTACAGCTCCCAGCATGCCTTGCCATTGCTGCAGAGGCATACTGGGAGCTGTAGTGTTAGCCAGGGCTGTAGCAGTGAATCATGATGCTTTCTTTACATGCTACAAGACCACGGCATAAAGAACTACAGCTCCCAGCATGCTTCCCCATTGCTGCGTGTGCAGAGGCATGCTGGGAGCCGTAGTTCTAGCCAGGGCTGTAGCGATGAATCACGATGCTTTCTTTATATGGTGTACTGTAATAGAGGTCTGTATCGTTTGTGATACAAGACCACGGCATTAAGAACTACAGCTCCCAGCATGCCTCCCCCTTGTTGCATGTGCAGAGGCATGCTGGGAGCTGTAGTTCCAGCTCGCTCGCTCGCTCACTCCTCTCTCTCTCCTCTCTCAGACTGGACGCATTGACAAGGCGTACCCCACTGTGTGTGGACACACCGGTCCAGTCCTGGATATCGATTGGTGCCCCCACAACGATGAGGTCATCGCCAGCGCCAGCGAAGACTGCACCGTGAAGGTCAGAGTTCAAACCCCCCCCCCCCCAAAAAGAAACAGTTTTGTAAATTGCTTAGTACAGCCCAGCTTGGCTAGATCACAGCTTTATATAGACCCCACCATGTTGGGTAGCTGCTGTGGTTCTGCGCAGGGTTGTGTATCAGTGTTATACAGTGCGGTCCTGCCAGCATTGCTGTGGTTCTGTGCAGGGTTGTGTATCAGTGTTATACAGTGCGGTCCTGCCAGCATTGCTGTGGTTCTGTGCAGGGTTGTGTATCAGTGTTATACAGTGCGGTCCTGCCAGCATTGCTGTGGTTCTGTGCAGGGTTGTGTATCAGTGTTATACAGTGCGGTCCTGCCAGCATTGCTGTGGTTCTGTGCAGGGTTGTGTATCAGTGTTATACAGTGCGGTCCTGCCAGCATTGCTGTGGTTCTGTGCAGGGTTGTGTATCAGTGTTATACAGTGCGGTCCTGCCAGCATTGCTGTGGTTCTGTGCAGGGTTGTGTATCAGTGTTATACAGTGCAGTCCTCCCAGCATTGCTGTGGTTCTGTGCAGGGTTGTGTATCAGTGTTATACAGTGCGGTCCTGCCAGCATTGCTGTGGTTCTGTGCAGGGTTGTGTATCAGTGTTATACAGTGCGGTCCTGCCAGCATTGCTGTGGTTCTGTGCAGGGTTGTGTGTCAGTGTTATACAGTGCGGTCCTGCCAGCATTGCTGTGAATCTGTGCAGGGTTGTGTATCAGTGTTATACAGTGCGGTCCTGCCAGCATTGCTGTGGTTCTGTGCAGGGTTGTGTATCAGTGTGTCTCTCCTCTCTCTCTCTCAGGTTTGGCAGATCCCAGAGCAGGGTCTCCTCTCTCCTCTCACGGAGCCCGTTGTGTCCCTCGAGGGCCACTCCAAGAGAGTGGGCATCATCACATGGCACCCCACCGCTCGCAATGTGCTGCTGAGCGCAGGTACTGTACCCCCAAACACCTCTCCTCTCTCCTCTCTCTCTCTCTTTCTCTCTCTCTCTCTCTCTCTCTCTCTCTCTCTCTCTCTCTCTCTCTCTCTCTCTCTCTCTCTCTCTCTCTCTCTCTCTCTCTCCCCTCTCTCTCTCTCTCTCTCTCTCTCTCTCTCTCTCTCTCTCTCTCTCTCTCCAGGCTGTGATAACGTCGTTCTGATCTGGAACGTGGGTTCAGGGGAGGAGTTGTTTCGTCTGGATGAGATGCATCCTCTCTCTCTCCTCTCTCTCCTCACTCTCTCCTCTCTCTCTCTCTCTCTCCAGGCTGTGATAACGTCGTTCTGATCTGGAACGTGGGTTCAGGGGAGGAGTTGTTTCGTCTGGATGAGATGCATCCTCTCTCTCTCTCTCTCTCTCTCTCTCTCTCTCTCTCTCTCTCTCTCTCTCTCTCCAGGCTGTGATAACGTCGTTCTGATCTGGAACGTGGGTTCAGGGGAGGAGTTGTTTCGTCTGGATGAGATGCATCCTCTCTCTCTCTCTCTCCTCTCTCTCTCTCTCTCTCCTCTCTCTCTCTCTCTCTCTCTCTCTCTCTCTCCTCTCTCTCTCTCTCTCTCTCTCTCTCTCTCTCTCTCTCTCTCTCTCTCTCTCTCTCTCTCTCTCCAGGCTGTGATAACGTCGTTCTGATCTGGAACGTGGGTTCAGGGGAGGAGTTGTTTCGTCTGGATGAGATGCATCCTCTCTCTCTCTCTCTCTCTCTCTCTCTCTCTCTCTCTCTCTCTCTCTCTCTCTCTCTCTCTCTCTCTCTCTCTCTCTCCTCTCCTCTCTCTCTCTCTCCTCTCTCTCTCTCTCTCTCTCTCTCTCCTCTCCTCACTCTCTCCTCTCTCTCTCTCTCCTCACTCTCTCTCACTCTCTCCTCTCTCTCTCTCTCTCTCCAGGCTGTGATAACGTCGTTCTGATCTGGAACGTGGGTTCAGGGGAGGAGTTGTTTCGTCTGGATGAGATGCATCCTGATCTTCTCTACAGCGCCGCGTGGAACCGCGACGGGAGCCTCATCTGCACCTCCTGCAAGGACAAGGCCCTGCGCATCATCGACCCGCGCCGCGGCACCATCGTGCAGGTGAGGGGCGCGCCCTGATGACGTCACCGCTCCAAAAGGGGCTCTCCCCCAGACAGAATAATTCAGTACAAGAAAATAAATAGTGAAATAAAACCGTGACGTCACCGCTGTTAATTAAAGGGGAGGCAGCCGACAGAATACGTCAATAAATAAACATGGTGACAGGCTGGTGACATCACCGCTCTTAAAGGGATCTGACAAAATAATACCATTTAAAAAAAAAATTTTAAAAATGTGACATCACAGCCTGGTTTCCTGTTGTTGACGCATCTCTCTCTCTCTCTCTCTCTCTCTCCTCTCTCTTTCCCTCTCTCCTCTCTCCTCCTCTCTTCCCCCTCTCCCTGTCCCTCTCTCTTTCCCCTCTCTCCTCTCCCTCTCTCTCCTCTCCTCTCTCCCTCCTCTCTTCCCCTCCCTCCCTCTCTCTACCTCCTCTTCCCCTCTCTCCCTCTCCCTCCTCCTCTCTTTCCCCCTCTCTTTCCCTCCCTATCCCTCTCTCTTTCCCCTCTCTCTCCTCTCCCTCTCTCTCCTCCTCTCTTTCCCTCTCTCCCTCCCTCCTCCTCTCTCTCCCTCCCTCCCTCTCTCTCCCTCTCTCTCCCCTCTCCCTCTCCCTCTCTCCCTCTCCTCCTCCCCAGGTGAAGGAGCGTGCTCACGATGGCAGCCAGGCCGATCGTTCCATCTTCGTGTCGGACGGGAAGGTCTTCACCACTGGGTTCAGCCAGAGACAGACAGAGACAGCTAGCACTGTGGGACCCGGTGAGGATAACGCTGTGTGAGAGACAGAGACAGACAGAGACAGCTAGCACTGTGGGACCCGGTGAGGATAATGCTGTGTGAGAGACAGAGACAGACAGAGACAGCTAGCACTGTGGGACCCGGTGAGGATAACGCTGTGTGAGAGACAGAGACAGACAGAGACAGCTAGCACTGTGGGACCCGGTGAGGATAACGCTGTGTGAGAGACAGAGACAGACAGAGACAGCTAGCACTGTGGGACCCGGTGAGGATAACGCTGTGTGAGAGACAGAGACAGACAGAGACAGCTAGCACTGTGGGACCCGGTGAGGATAACGCTGTGTGAGAGACAGAGACAGACAGAGACAGCTAGCACTGTGGGACCCGGTGAGGATAACGCTGTGTGAGAGACAGAGACAGACAGAGACAGCTAGCACTGTGGGACCCGGTGAGGATAACGCTGTGTGAGAGACAGAGACAGACAGAGACAGCTAGCACTGTGGGACCCGGTGAGGATAACGCTGTGTGAGAGACAGAGACAGACAGAGACAGCTAGCACTGTGGGACCCGGTGAGGATAACGCTGTGTGAGAGACAGAGACAGAGACAGACAGAGACAGCTAGCACTGTGGGACCCGGTGAGGATAAC
>JAGXEW010000354.1:45000-62500 GCA_030684275.1 Acipenser oxyrinchus oxyrinchus | reverse complement strand
GACGGAGTGGGCAGGGGGTCAAGGGGCTACACCGTTGAATTTCAGGAGTCAGTGTAACTATATTCAGGGCTTGTGGGTGAAATACCTTTTTCTTCTGTTCCTTTTCAAAATCAGTTCCTTCAAAGGAGTTGATATGTTTTAGAGAACTAATAATAATAATAATAATAATAATAATAATAGTTATAATTGCTTTAACATTTCAATTGCTTTCATTTGAAGCCAATTTAATTGACTAACAAACACACACAAACACCCACACACACGCACACACACACACACACTGAGACACAGAGACACACACACACACACACACACTGAGACACAGAGACACACACACACACACACTGAGACACAGAGACACACACACACACACACTGAGACACAGAGACACACACACACACACACACACTGAGACACAGAGACACACACACACACACACACACTGAGACACACACACGCAGACACACACACACACTGAGACACACACACGCACACACACACACACACTGAGACACAGAGACACACACACACACACACACACACACACGACACACACACACACACACACACACACACACACACACACACTGAGACACACACGCAGACACACACACACACTGAGACACACACACGCAGACACACACACACACTGAGACACAGAGACACACACACACACTGAGACACACACACGCAGACACACACACACACTGAGACACGGAGACACACACACACACTGAGACACACAGACACACACACACACTGAGACACGCAGACACACACACACACACACTGAGACGCAGACACACACACACACACTGAGACACACACACACACACTGAGACACACACACGCAGACACACACACACACTGAGACACGGAGACACACACACACACTGAGACACACACACGCAGACACACACACACACACACACACTGAGACACACAGACACACACACACACACACACACTGAGACACACTCAGACACACACACACACACACACACTGAGACACAGACACACACACACACACATTGTGACTTCTTCAATTGAAGTGATTTGTTTCCGCTGATAGATAATCTAATTTTAAGAGAATTCTGTGGATTGCCATTTTGATTCATAAAGAAGCTGTTTTGAGGAATCTATTTACAAAAAAAAAGTGGGGGGGCGGGGGGGGGGAGGAGGGATCAGAATTGGGCAGAATAATTATTTAAAAAAAATACAAAATAAAAAATATTTACATTCCTGATATAATTTCTGTAAAACAATATTTTTTTTATTCCTTGCTGGTGTGGGGCACATACCGAAATGTGTGTATATCTATATCTATATATATATATATATTAAATGTACAACAGTAATATTTCTGATATCCATGCCTCGTGTTTTCAGATTTAGTATTAGTTTTTT
This sequence comes from Acipenser oxyrinchus oxyrinchus, assembly GCA_030684275.1. Classification (NCBI taxonomy): domain Eukaryota; kingdom Metazoa; phylum Chordata; class Actinopteri; order Acipenseriformes; family Acipenseridae; genus Acipenser; species Acipenser oxyrinchus. The sequence goes on along the minus strand of JAGXEW010000354.1, from coordinate 61,093 downwards.
TTATTTCTAGTCTAATTTTAGTATCGCTTCAGAATGACTTGAGCTCCGATCAACAGGCGAAGTTTCTCTTTAGCATTGAAAACACAGACGGGACGTTGAGACAGAAGCCGGCAAATTTTTGCTACGGAAATCTATTCCAGTAACGCTGGCTTATAAAATAAAAAAAAATTCAATTCTGCTGCATTAGGAACTTACCAATCGGAATGCTATTAAAGGGAAATCGATTTTGATTTATTGTTTTTATATATTCTATATACATGTGACTGATCTTAAGTGTGATTTTTATAATAAGTCATATTATTGCAGGGCTGGGAATCAGACTCCCGCTGCACAGCAGTGTGATCCAGTCCTGGTTTCACTGGGAGTTTAATAATCAGACACACCTGAGCTTGTTAGCTAGACACACTGGGGGCTGATCAAGCTGGTAGTAAAACCTGGACTGGATCACACTGCTGTGGGATAGGAGTCTGATTCCCAGCCCTGTTGTTGTAAGCAGGAGCTTCCTGCCATTGATTTGTATTATAATTTGGCATTTAGGAGAATTGAATGTGGTGATTTATTAACAAAAGTGATATTAAGAGGTTTTGATTTGTCAGTTTCCATTAGGATCACACATAGTGCATTGCGCCACTTGGTGGCGAATCGTGGTACTGCAATGTGTCTTGATTCAAGAATTGAACTTCAGAACTTTGGGTGGTGGTGGTGGTGGGTGGGGGATTCCAAAATTCTCTACTTAGATGAACAATAATAGATTTTTTTTTTTTTTTCAATAATTAATGATGCAATTGCAGAGAGTGACCAACAGATGTCACCGGTGAGCTATGCAGAATTCCACCCTGGAATTAAATACACTTTTTATTAGTTTTTAAGTAGCTTTTAAATTTCTTATTTTCCTTTACCGGTTCTCCCTTGCCTTTTTAGGATGTTTGTAGTCATTGCGAGCACATTGCAGTTAAAGAACTACAGCTCCCAGCATCCCTCACCATTGTCGTGGGTGCAGAGGCATGCTGGGAGCTGTAGTCCTAACTCAGTCAAAGCAGAAAAAAAGGTGTTTGAAGTGCAATGATGATGATAATAATAATAATAATAATAATAATAATAATAATAATAATAATAATAATAATGATGATGAGATGCGCTCGGAACGATTACCAGCATTATTAAACGGCAAGGAGGAAGAAAAAAAGTAAGAAAATAAATGAAATTTAAAAGATATTTAATCTTAGAGCTGGAATTTAAAATTGGGGTAATGTTATATTTTTTGTCTGTTTTTTGAAAAATCACTGAAAAATAAATATTAACTGTTTGTTTTTTCTGTCTTTTTTTTGTTGCTAAGAGTTTTAACATAAGAGAAGCTAATAAGAGGTGAGAGAATGGATTTTAAAGATGGTCAGCGCTCCTTTAAAGGGAGGGGCCGGTGATCATGTTAATAAAGCTAATAAGAGGTGAGAGAATGGATTTTAAAGATGGTCAGCGCTCCTTTAAAGGGAGGGGCCGGTGATCATGTTAATAAAGCTAATAAGAGGTGAGAGAATGGATTTTAAAGATGGTCAGCGCTCCTTTAAAGGGAGGGGCCGGTGATCATGTTAATAAAGCTAATAAGAGGTGAGAGAATGGATTTTAAAGATGGTCAGCTCCTTTAAAGGGAGGGGCCGGTGATCATGTTAATAAAGCTAATAAGAGGTGAGAGAATGGATTTTAAAGATGGTCAGCGCTCCTTTAAAGGGAGGGGCCGGTGATCATGTTAATAAAGCTAATAAGAGGTGAGAGAATGGATTTTAAAGATGGTCAGCGTCCTTTAAAGGGAGGGGCCGGTGATCATGTTAATAAAGCTAATAAGAGGTGAGAGAATGGATTTTAAAGATGGTCAGCCTCCTTTAAAGGGAGGGGCCGGTGATCATGTTAATAAAGCTAATAAGAGGTGAGAGAATGGATTTTAAAGATGGTCAGCTCCTTTAAAGGGAGGGGCCGGTGATCATGTTAATAAAGCTAATAAGAGGTGAGAGAATGGATTTTAAAGATGGTCAGCTCCTTTAAAGGGAGGGGCCGGTGATCATGTTAATAAAGCTAATAAGAGGTGAGAGAATGGATTTTAAAGATGGTCAGCTCCTTTAAAGGGAGGGGCCGGTGATCATGTTAATAAAGCTAATAAGAGGTGAGAGAATGGATTTTAAAGATGGTCAGCGCTCCTTTAAAGGGAGGGGCCGGTGATCATGTTAATAAAGCTAATAAGAGGTGAGAGAATGGATTTTAAAGATGGTCAGCTCCTTTAAAGGGAGGGGCCGGTGATCATGTTAATAAAGCTAATAAGAGGTGAGAGAATGGATTTTAAAGATGGTCAGCGCTCCTTTAAAGGGAGGGGCCGGTGATCATGTTAATAAAGCTAATAAGAGGTGAGAGAATGGATTTTAAAGATGGTCAGCTCCTTTAAAGGGAGGGGCCGGTGATCATGTTAATAAAGCTAATAAGAGGTGAGAGAATGGATTTTAAAGATGGTCAGCGTCCTTTAAAGGGAGGGGCCGGTGATCATGTTAATAAAGCTAATAAGAGGTGAGAGAATGGATTTTAAAGATGGTCAGCCCTTTAAAGGGAGGGGCCGGTGATCATGTTAATAAAGCTAATAAGAGGTGAGAGAATGGATTTTAAAGATGGTCAGCGCTCCTTTAAAGGGAGGGGCCGGTGATCATGTTAATAAAGCTAATAAGAGGTGAGAGAATGGATTTTAAAGATGGTCAGCGCCTTTAAAGGGAGGGGCCAGTGATCATGTTAATAAAGCTAATAAGAGGTGAGAGAATGGATTTTAAAGATGGTCAGCGCCCTTTAAAGGGAGGGGCCAGTGATCATGTTAATAAAGCTAATAAGAGGTGAGAGAATGGATTTTAAAGATGGTCAGCGCCCTTTAAAGGGAGGGGTCAGCGATCCTGTTAATAAAGCTAATAAGAGGTGAGAGAATGGATTTTAAAGATGGTCAGCGCTCCTTTAAAGGGAGGGGCCGGCGATCCTGTTAATAAAGCTAATAAGAGGTGAGAGAATGGATTTTAAAGATGGTCAGCGCTCCTCTAAAGGGAGGGGCCGGCGATCCTGTTAATAAAGCTAATAAGAGGGGAGAGAATGGATTTTAAAGATGGTCAGCGCTCCTCTAAAGGGAGGGGCCGGCGATCATGTTAATAAAGCTAATAAGAGGTGAGAGAATGGATTTTAAAGATGGTCAGCGCTCCTTTAAAGGGAGGGGCCGGTGATCATGTTAATAAAGCTAATAAGAGGTGAGAGAATGGATTTAAGAAAAAAAGCTTGATTTTTAGCACTCTGAGCGATTCTGTAGCAGTTTTTATTGTTCCAGTTTGAACATCGTTAGAGAAAACAGAGATTTCTAAACAACGCATTCCAGATTTTACTTACCATTAGAGTAGAAGTAGAATTTATGATTATTTTAAATTTTAAAATGTGTAGTTATTATTATTATTATTATTATTATTATTATTATTATTATTATTAATAAATCATATGCAGTTCAGTTCTAGGCTGTCAATGACCTTGATGAGAGAATGATTTTTTTTTTTGGGCAGTAGAGAATATAATGATGTATGAAACTGGGTGATTCTATATATATATATCTCAAAATAATAAAGACATAACTATTTCTTTCTTAATCAGATTTTCTTTGATTTAGTTTTTTTGTCAATGCGCAGTGTGTGTGTGAGCGAGGGGATATATTTATATAGAGTTTAGAATAGAAATCTCCACTGTGTGAGAGTCAATGTCAGTGTGTGTGCGTGTGTCTCGGTGTGTGTGTCTCGGTGTGTGTGTGTCTCACGGTGTGTGCGTGTCTCTCGGTGTGTGTGTCTCGGTGTGTGTGTCTCACGGTGTGTGTGCGTGTGTCTCGGTGTGTGTGTCTCTCGGTGTGTGTGTCTCACGGTGTGTGCGTGTGTCTCGGTGTGTGTGTCTCGGTGTGTGTGTCTCACGGTGTGTGTGTCTCACGGTGTGTATGTGTGTCTCATGGTGTGTGTGCGTGTGTCTCACGGTGTGTGTGTGTGTGTGTGTGTGTGTGTCTCACGGTGTGTGTGTGTGTGTGTCTCACGGTGTGTGTGTGTGTGTGTGTGTGTCTCACGGTGTGTGTGTGTGTGTGTGTGTCTCACGGTGTGTGTGCGTGTGTCTCACGGTGTGTGTGTGTGTGTGTGTCTCACGGTGTGTGTGTGTGTGTGTGTGTGTGTGTGTGTGTGTGTGTGTGTGCGTGTGTCTCACGGTGTGTGTGTGTGTCTCACGGTGTGTGTGTGTGTGTGTGTGTGTGTGTGTGTGTGTGTCACGGTGTGTGCGCGTGTGTCTCACGGTGTGTGTGCGTGTGTTTCTGAGGGTCCTCGGCTCGGTTGCCATGGTATCCAGCCCTGCTCAGGAAGTGGTTGTTTCTCACGTGGCAGGCCTGACTCAGAACGAGACGAGCCCAGAGCAGCAAACCACATCGAAGCTGCTGCTGAAACGAGACTGCAAAACAGCAAACCAACTGCAGCCCGACCTGCTGGCTTTGGAAGAACAAACTGCCTTGATAAACACCACTTTATACATTCCTCCTGTCCTTATAGAAGCTTCCCCCATAGTGAAGTGTAATAAAACACAGAGAGGCATGGTAAAGCACAGAGAGGTCTGGTAAAGCATAGGGAAGCATTGTAAAGCACAGAGAGGTCTGGTAAAGCATAGGGAAGCATTGTAAAGCACAGAGAGGTCTGGTAAAGCATAGGGAAGCATTGTAAAGCACAGAGAGGTGTGGTGAAGCATAGGGAAGCATTGTAAAGCACAGAGAGGTCTGGTAAAGCTTAGGGAAGCATTGTAAAGCACAGAGAGGTCTGGTAAAGCATAGGGAAGCATTGTAAAGCACAGAGAGGTCTGGTAAAGCATAGGGAAGCATTGTAAAGCACAGAGAGGTCTGGTAAAGCATAGGGAAGCATTGTAAAGCACAGAGAGGTCTGGTAAAGCATAGGGAAGCATTGTAAAGCACAGAGAGGTCTGGTAAAGCATAGGGAAGCATTGTAAAACACAGAGAGGTCTGGTAAAGCATAGGGAAGCATTGTAAAGCACAGAGAGGTGTGGTAAAGCATAGGGAAGCATTGTAAAGCACAGAGAGGTCTGGTAAAGCATAGGGAAGCATTGTAAAGCACAGAGAGGTGTGGTAAAGCATAGTGCTGTATAACCGTGGGGTGAAAAAACTGCACCAAACACTGTGGTAAACGTTAATAAGTGACAGAAGGTTACAGGATGTGGTATAATTGTACATAATTCTCTCTCTCTGTTTCCCTCCCTCCGTCCCCCGCCCCTCTCTCTCGCTCGTTCGAGGTAAACGCTACCACCCGTTTATTCAAAAATAAGATCCGACTACCATACTTCCCGCTGCTGAATAATAACGGTAAGAAAACTCAATTATATTAATAAGATGGAGGTTGTGCGTGTATATAGCAATGCCGTAAGCTATGCACGCTCCACGGGTCTCGGCTTCCTTGCAGTGTTAATACAGCGTACGGGAACGATGGATTGAAAGTGTCGATATATTTTTTTGCACGATATAACCCTCACGCTGACTCTGAACCTAACCCTGAAACCGTTTCGAATGCAAACTTCGTACTTCAATATATCGTGCAAAAAGATTTTCACGTTCAGTCCATTGTAACTCTGCATAATAACATCGTATTGATGTGTAAGCATGTGTGTATTTAATAAATAACTGCTATGCAAACACACAGCGATTAGACACTATACTGTGTGTGTGTATATATAAATGTATTTATATATATATAATGTATTTATTTGTATATTTTTATGTATTTGTTTGTGTTATTTATGTATTTACTAGCTGAAGCGCCCGGCGTTGCCCAGGGAAAGTCAATATTTCAATATTTCAATATTTCATGCATCACAAATCGGTTTCCTATAAATTATAGTTTCCTATAAGTTATCGATCTTGGGTGTCGCTCAATGCGCTCGGACCCCTTTCGATTTTGGTTTTGTGGGTGTCTATAATTTGAGACACACGGCCGCTGTAGTGATCCAGTAATGGGGTTACTAAATAAAGTACCCCCAGGGGGGTCAAAATTTGGGCTCCAAACCCCTCGCCCTTCTCCCTGGATGAGAGAGGAGTCTGTGCAGAGTTTGGCTGCGCTGGTTCCTGCAGGGTCCGAATGCAGAACGATACAGAAAGAGAGAGACAAACTATCTTCTTAATATATTCAGAGATATTATCATGAGGTGCGCTGTTCTGATAAGTGCTTTCTTTTTCTTTCTTTAAACTATAAACGGTATAGTTTGTTGCTAGGAGAACTCTGCTATTGAACGCACGGCTGTGTTTGTTTGTTTGTTTGTTGTTGTTTGTTTCACGCGCCTCGTTTCTGCGTTTTTATTTGGAACGTATTTCACGCGCATAAATGCGAACAGGTAAATAAAAATGAAAAATAAATAAATAAATAAATAAATATTTAAAAAAAAATAACGACACCGAATTTCAATCGCTTTCTTTTCTGATTTGTTAACTATACCGGAATTATTTTATTTAAAAAAAATTTAAATAAACGAGTCAAAACCGAAGAGCAGGCCGGATATTTGACGCCTTCGCGGGCATTGGTTTGTAATACCTTAGAATGGTTCTATTATTATTATTATTATTATTATTATTATTATTATTATTATTATTATTATTATTATTATATTTGTGTGCACATTGCAGCTAAATTGTACAATGTTGTCACATTAATAAAACATGTTTAAAAAAAGTTGATAAGACGTGTTTTATTATTATTATTTATTTCTTAGCAGACGCCCTTATCCAGGGCGACTTACAATTGTTACAAGATATCACATTCTATATATATATATATATATATATATATATATATATATATATATATATATAAGGGTTGTCAACCAAATATGGATTTGATTTAGATTTTTCTTCTGTTCACTCACTTTGCATTTAGTTAATTGATAAATATAATCTATTGACATGTCTATTTTGAAAGCATTCTTACTTTACAGCATTTTTTCACACCTGCCTAAAACTTTTGCACAGTACTATATATATATATATATATATATATATATATATATATATATATATATATATATATATATATATATATATATATTATAATTACACACAGAGAATTGTGAGGGTCTGGAACCAACTCCCCAGTAATGTTGTTGAAGCTGACACCCTGGGATCCTTCAAGAAGCTGCTTGATGAGATTCTGGGATCAATAAGCTACTAACAACCAAACGAGCAAGATGGGCTGAATGGCCTCCTCTCGTTTGGAAACTTTCTTATGTTCTTTATATAGATAATGACGGTATGTTTTATTTAGTATTTTCATATTGGTGCTGCTGTTTTTTGAACCAGAGAGTTGCTTGTGGCATGAGGGGTTTTTTTTTTGTCCATATTGGACATTTTTTAAAAAGTTACCAGTTTTTATCAATCGATAAAAGACGCCACGCTTGTCTCTTCAGGTATTGCAATTCTATTCGGAGTGACGCGGTTATAATTTTAACTGGGCAGCTGTGAGGAAGGCAGGGCAGGAAAAAGAGAAGCACGAGTTTCACTTAAAACTATTTCTACAGGCAGAGGCAGAATCGGTTTCCTGTTGAACAGAAACGATACAACTGTCCCATTGTAAAAGCACAGCATGGTAAAGCATAGGGAAGCATTGTAAAGCACAGAGAGGTCTGGTAAAGCATAGGGAAGCATTGTAAAGCACAGAGAGGTCTGGTAAAGCATAGGGAAGCATTGTAAAGCACAGAGAGGTGTGGTAAAGCATAGGGAAGCATTGTAAAGCACAGAGAGGTCTGGTAAAGCATAGGGAAGCATTGTAAAGCACAGAGAGGTCTGGTAAAGCATAGGGAAGCATTGTAAAGCACAGAGAGGTCTGGTAAAGCATAGGGAAGCATTGTAAAGCACAGAGAGGTCTGGTAAAGCATAGGGAAGCATTGTAAAGCACAGAGAGGTCTGGTAAAGCATAGGGAAGCATTGTAAAGCACAGAGGCTCTATGGAGCATAGGGAGTTCATTCTATATAGAGGGGTGGAATTCAATATGTTAACAAGGGAACATTATTCAGCAGCTTTCATTGGACTCTATGAAGCTGAGGGAGTTCATTCTATATAGAGGGAGTGGAATTCAATATGTTAAGCAAGGGAACATTATTCAGCAGCTTTCATTGGACTCTATGAAGCATGAGGGAGTTCATTCTATATAGAGGGGTGGAATTCAATATGTTAACAAGGGAACATTATTCAGCAGCTTTCATTGGACTCTAGTGAAGCATGAGGGAGTTCATTCTAGTATAGAGAGGTGTGTAATTCAATATGTTAACAAGGGAACATTATTCAGCAGCTTTCATTGGACTCTATGAAGCTGAGGGAGTTCATTCTATATAGAGAGGGTGGAATTCAATATGTTAACATAGGGAACATTATTCAGCAGCTTTCATTGGACTCTATGAAGCTGAGGGAGTTCATTCTATATAGAGAAGGTGGAATTCAATATGTTAACAAGGGAACATTATTCAGCAGCTTTCATTGGACTCTATGAAGCTGAGGGAGTTCATTCTATATAGAGGGTGTGTAATTCAATATGTTAACAAGGGAACATTATTCAGCAGCTTTCATTGGACTCTATGAAGCTGAGGGAGTTCATTCTATATAGAGGGGTGGAATTCAATATGTTAACAAGGGAACATTATTCAGCAGCTTTCATTGGACTCTATGAAGCTGAGGGAGTTCATTCTATATAGAGGGGTGGAATTCAATATGTTAACAAGGGAACATTATTCAGCAGCTTTCATTGGACTCTATGAAGCTGAGGGAGTTCATTCTATATAGAGGGGTGGAATTCAATATGTTAACAAGGGAACATTATTCAGCAGCTTTCATTGGACTCTATGAAGCTGAGGGAGTTCATTCTATATAGAGGGGTGGAATTCAATATGTTAACAAGGGAACATTATTCAGCAGCTTTCATTGGACTCTATGAAGCTGAGGGAGTTCATTCTATATAGAGGGGGTGGAATTCAATATGTTAACAAGGGAACATTATTCAGCAGCTTTCATTGGACTCTATGAAGCTGAGGGAGTTCATTCTATATAGAGGGGGTGGAATTCAATATGTTAACAAGGGAACATTATTCAGCAGCTTTCATTGGACTCTATGAAGCTGAGGGAGTTCATTCTATATAGAGGGGTGGAATGCTTTTGGACAGAGCTGTGTCTAGTTTGACGAGAGCAGTGTGTTTGCAGTGGAAACATTGTGTGTGGTTAGATCTGATCGCTCGAGTGAGTTTTTTTTTTGTTTTTTTTAAGTCGGTTCAGTTTCCTGTTTCATCTCAGCATCGTCCTGCACCATTTCCTGTGAAACGTCGCACTGAATTCAGACACAGAACCCGGCTTCTCTTCACCGCCCCTTTGATTCTGTGTTGATCTGTGTTCAGCTTGGTGACATTTTAATTCCTGGGTGACCGGAGTGTTTGGCTCTCCTTGGTGTGTGTTTTTTTTTTCAGTGAGTTCAGAAATGCTTGCAAAGCGTTTCCACTTGAGGTCTTTGATCAAAGTATCCAGTGTAACAAGCTGCACACATTTCAACAGAGATAAACAGAGAAGCGCTTCCTGCCGTCAAACCTGGTGTTGAGATCATTTAACATGACTGAGAATCAATCTGTCTGTCTGTCTGTGTGTGTCTGTCTGTCTGTCTGTCTGTCTGTCTGTCTGTCTTTCTATGTGTTTGTCTGTCTGTATCACTGAGTGTGTGTGTGTGTGTGTCTGTCTGTCTGAGGCGTCTGTGTGTCTGTCTGTCTCTGTGTGTGTCTGTCTGTCTCTGTGTGTCTGTCTGTTTCAGTGAGTGAGTGTGTGTGTGTGTGTGTGTGTGTGTGTGTATCAGTGAGTGTGTGTGTGTGTGTGTGTGTGTATCAGTGTGTGTGTGTGTGTGTGCGTGTGTGTGTCTGTCTGAGGCGTCTGTGTGTCTGTCTGTCTCTGTGTGTCTGTCTGTTTCAGTGAGTGAGTGTGTGTGTGTGTGTGTGTGTGTGTGTATCAGTGAGTGAGTGTGTGTGTGTGTGTGTGTGTGTGTCAGTGTGTGTGTGTGTGTGTGTGTGTGTGTGCGTGTGTGTGTCTGTTTGTGTTGCCCTTATTTTTTTTGCATATAGCTGGAAACCTGCTTATCAAATTCTCTTCTGAAACGTGGTGTTTTTTATTTATCCTCCAGCGCTCTGCTGTTGATGCGCGTCCCGGTCAGAGACTCTCCCCTCACACTGAGAGCTCTGACCGGAGCTGCAGCTGTGGGGATGACGTCACGGACCGGCTGGGTTTATTAATCTTTAACAAATTATCTCTCCTCTCCTCCCCTCCCTCCCTCCCTCCTCTCCCATCTCCCCTCTCTCCTTTCCTCCCTCCTCCCCTCTCTCCTCTCCCATCTCTCCTCTCCTCTCTCTCCTATCCTCTCTCCCTCCTCCTCCCTCCTCCCTCCTCCCTCCTTCCTCCCTCCTCTCCCTCTCTCCTCTCCCCTCTCCTCTCCTCCTCTCTCCTCTCCTCCTCTCCTCCCTCCCTCTCCTCCCTCCTCTCTCCTCCTCTCCTCTCTCCTCCTCCTCTCTCCTCTCTCCTCTCTCTCTCTCTCCTCCCTCTCCTCCTCTCCCCTCTCTCCCTCTCTTTCCTCCCTCTCTCCTCTCTCCTCTCCTCTCCTCTCTCCCCACAGCCATGGCGATGGGGGCTTGTTATCTTGTTATCATCAACATGTATTGTTCCAGCTGCCCCCCCCCCAAAAAAAAACCCAGCTAACGTTTTCTCCCCGTTTTTTATTCCAGCTCACAAAAATGCCGCAGCTCTCCGCGTTCCTCCTTTTGCTCCTGCTGGCGAGCCACGCCGCTGCGGACAACTCCACAAGCGCCTCCCAGCAAACCAAACCGGCAGACGAGACCACGGGCACCGTGGCAACGACCGCGTCTCCCGGCACGCCAGCCTCTGAGCCAGGGGCCCACAACCCGACCGACGGGACCGAAATCCCTAGGGAGGCGACCGCGGGACAAACGCCAGCCAGTGGTCACCTGACAACAGGAGCCCATCAGAAGATAACAGCCAAACAAACTACCACTAAAACTCCTCCTTCGAAGAAAGCAAGCCACGCAGAAAAGCAGCAGCAACAGACAAATCCACAAGTTACGGATTCAAACCGAACCACCGTAATCGTGCTCCTCTTCCTCCTCTTCATCCTGCTGGCCGCCTTGCTGGTTTACTTCTACCGCAGGCTGAACCGAGAGACGGAGGGAAGCTACACGCTCTCGAAACTGCTTCTGGCAAACTCTTCGGACGACTCCGGGGAGATCCGAGGACCCCGGGCGTGGCTCAACGGGGCGCTGGCTTTCTTTAGGGACAAACAGGGAGAGGGGGAGGATTTGGAGGCAGGGGGGCAGGAAGAAAGCGAGGAGGAGGAGGAGGAGGAGGAGGAGGAGGGAAAGGAGCGAGAGGAAGAAGGTTGCAAAGCAGGAACCGCGGGAGAGGAACAGGAGAGGCCTCCGACGGACGCTGAAAATTCGGACTCCGATTCGGATGATTATTCCAGCATGGAGGGTTTCGATCCGATGGGAAGGGCGAACGAGGTGGGGGGGCGGTCTTTGAGTGACATGGGGAGGTGGGAGGGAAGGGGCCGCTGGTGGACCTGCGGGATTTTTCGGGGAGCGTCGTTTGGACGGAGGAGAAAGAGGGGTCGGCGGGGATCTGTGATGTGACGGCTTTGTAAACGCCACGAGGCCCGTAAACTAGAGGGGCCCAAATCTGCAGAGAAAAATCTGCGAGAGGGAGAGGGGAGAGGGAGAGAGGAGAGGGAGAGGGGAGGGGGGGGGAGAAATTAGGACTTTTTTTACTGTCCTGTATTAATAACGGCTTATAATAGGGAGTCTCTAATCCGTGTCCTGGACCGCTGCCGCAGAGTCTTTTCCTTTTCCTTTCAGCTGAGCTTCTCGGTTACTTTTTTTTGCACCAGATTATCGGCTTCGTTAGTGGAGAAGGAACAGGCGTTCATTGAGATCTTCAGCCGCTGCTGAGGTAAAGACAGCTAGAAAACCTGCAGGATTTGGGACGCTCCAGGACCAGGGTGGGAGACCCCCTGGGTTCAAAACTTTTTTTTGTCAGTTAACTCTTTTAGAAGCCTTCCAAACAAACCACATGACATCACCTCACCGCTTCAGCCGCAGTCCGTTTGCGAGGATTACGATGATGTCACGATGGAGCTGCAGAACACCGGGGGGGGGTCTATTAAAGAAGGAGAATACCACGATTTCCCAGGAGAGGCGTTATCCGCAGATTTGGTCTGTCTCTATTTACAAACCCTGACCATATCCCTAGCAATATCCCTGACCCTAACCCTAGCCATATCCCTGACCCTGACCCTGACCCTAGCCATTTCCCTGACCCTAATCCTAGCTATATCCCTGACCCTGACCCTAGCCATATCCCTGACCCTGACCCTTACCCTAGTCATATACCTGACCCTGACCCTAACTCAAACCCCCTAGCCCTAACCTAACTATTTTCTGAAACAATTCTGTACTGACATATATCATGGAAAAATATTTCCACGTTCAGCCTCTTGTGACTCTGCATAATAACAATGTACTGATGTGTAAGTGCTTTGCAAACACACAGCGACGAGAGACTTCCGCATGCGATTTCAGCATCGTTTGTTGCAAAGGAACCTGGGTAATTTAAACCCAGGCGAATTAACAAGGGCTGAAATCCAAAACGATCGGCTTCAGAACTCGAAGGAATCGCAGAATCCAGGCAGGACCCAGATAAAAACGACGAATGACTTTTCACATTTCAAGCAGAGAAATGCTCCTGAATGTCGTTGATGACAATGATGGAAAGGTTTCTTTAAAATTTCCATCAAGCATATAGAGATAGATATAGATATATTTTTTTTTTCAGAAATACTGACTGTACATATTGCAAAGTGTATGAGTGTGAAAAACACAAACGCGCTTGCTTGCAACCAGATCCCAGCGATTCTTTCTGACTGGAAATGCTGACAGACGAACAGCAAAATTTGACCCATTTTATACTGCTAGCTTAATCGCTTTTCTAGAAATGATTGTTTTAGTTTTTTTTTATGTGTAAAATTTGTAAACCAAATGTTTTTTATTTTATTTTAATAAACTTAATACAATTTTAACAAACTTGTTTTATTTTTTTGTCAGGGGGAGGGCGTGTTGGGTGTTGCTGTATAATATATAAAACTATGGAGATTGAAACTCAGGGGGACTGTCTGAATCGTGTTTGGTGTTGCTGTATAATATATAAAACTATGGAGATTGAAACTCAGGGGGACTGTCTGAATCGTGTTTGGTGTTGCTGTATAATATATAAAACTATGCAGATTGAAACTCAGGGGGACTGTCTGAATCGTGTTTGGTGTTGCTGTATAATATATAAAACTATGCAGATTGAAACTCAGGGGGACTGTCTGAATCGTGTTTGGTGTTGCTGTATAATATATAAAACTATGCAGATTGAAACTCAGGGGGACTGTCTGAATCGTGTTTGGTGTTGCTGTATAATATATAAAACTATGGCTATTGAAACTCAGGGGGACTGTCTGAATCGTGTTTGGTGTTGCTGTATAATATATAAAACTATGCAGATTGAAACTCAGGGGGACTGTCTGAATCGTGTTTGGTGTTGCTGTATAATATATAAAACTATGCAGATTGAAACTCAGGGGGACTGTCTGAATCGTGTTTGGTGTTGCTGTATAATATATAAAACTATGCAGATTGAAACTCAGGGGGACTGTCTGAATCGTGTTTGGTGTTGCTGTATAATATATAAAACTATGCAGATTGAAACTCAGGGGACTGTCTGAATCGTGTTTGGTGTTGCTGTATAATATATAAAACTATGCAGATTGAAACTCAGGGGGACTGTCTGAATCGTGTTTGGTGTTGCTGTATAATATATAAAACTATGCAGATTGAAACTCAGGGGACTGTCTGAATCGTGTTTGGTGTTGCTGTATAATATATAAAACTATGCAGATTGAAACTCAGGGGACTGTCTGAATCGTGTTTGGTGTTGCTGTATAATATATAAAACTATGCAGATTGAAACTCAGGGGGACTGTCTGAATCGTGTTTGGTGTTGCTGTATAATATATAAAACTATGGAGATTGAAACTCAGGGGGACTGTCTGAATCGTGTTTGGTGTTGCTGTAAAATATATAAAACTATGCAGATTGAAACTCGGGGACTGTCTGAATCGTGTTTGGTGTTGCTGTATAATATATAAAACTATGGCTATTGAAACTCAGGGGGACTGTCTGAATCGTGTTTGGTGTTGCTGTATAATATATAAAACTATGCAGATTGAAACTCAGGGGGACTGTCTGAATCGTGTTTGGTGTTGCTGTATAATATATAAAACTATGCAGATTGAAACTCAGGGGTGTGAATATCTGTACTACAGAGTTTCATATTTATTCAGTTTGTATAAATGACAGAACCGCACAAAGAAATCATAATTAGAAAATTCTATTTTATTCATTCGATGAAATTCAACCTCCTTCAACATTTGCAATGAGAATGTGGAAAAACACATTTTGATATTCTGTACAAAGCAGAAGAATTGGATTTCAAAGAAATCACATTATTAAAAAGAGCCTGTACATTTTTTTTTTTCTTTCTCTGTATTAAGAAAACATTTCTGTCGGGAGAGCGATTTAATCAAGCAAAGGATTTTATTTCTGTTTTCTAAATGATAAAATATTAATCAGATTCATTGTTTGTTTGTTCCCCCGACAGTCCCTCTTAAAATTATTATTATTATTATTATTATTGCAAATATACTCCCACTGCTAGCTTCATTATCATGAATAAGTCATTCAGCAGATGCTTTTATCCAAAAGCGACTTCCAGAGACTAGGGGGGTGAACTCTGCATCATCAACAACTGCTGCTGCTGCAGAGTCACTTCCAATAGGAGCTTGTTTGTTTGACGTCTCATCCTGAAGGACGGAGCACAAGGAGGTTCAGTGACTTGCTCAGGGTCACACACACACACAGGGAGTCAGTGGCTGCTGCAGAGTCACTTCCAATAGGAGCTCGTTTGTTTGACGTCTCATCCTGAAGGACGGAGCACAAGGAGGTTCAGTGACTTGCTCAGGGTCACACACACACACAGGGAGTCAGTGGCTGCTGCAGAGTCACTTCCAATAGGAGCTCGTTTGTTTGACGTCTCATCCTGAAGGACGGAGCACAAGGAGGTTCAGTGACTTGCTCAGGGTCCCATTTCACTTTGTGGGATAAAATCTCTTTTACAGCCATTTGTCTAATCAAAATGAGTAACTTCCCCTGTCTATTAATAATAATAATAATAATAATAATAATAATAATAATAATAAAAAATCTGAAAGTAATATTTAGTAAAATACTGCTTCTTCAGTGTTGGCCAAGCAATGTCTTTCTCCCCATAAAAAGGCACTCTGGGTAAGGTATTAGTTGGCCATCTGAAAACAGAACAAAGCTACCATGGGTATTAATGCTGCTAAGGCAAGAAAAACAATTGAAAAAGGGAGGGGCCGGTGATCATGTTAATAAAGCTAATAAGAGGTGAGAGAATGGATTTTAAAGATGGTCAGCGCTCCTTTAAAGGGAGGGGCCGGTGATCATGTTAATAAAGCTAATAAGAGGTGAGAGAATGGATTTTAAAGATGGTCAGCGCTCCTTTAAAGGGAGGGGCCAGTGATCATGTTAATAAAGCTAATAAGAGGTGAGAGAATGGATTTTAAAGATGGTCAGCGCTCCTTTAAAGGGAGGGGCCAGTGATCATGTTAATAAAGCTAATAAGAGGTGAGAGAATGGATTTTAAAGATGGTCAGCGCTCCTTTAAAGGGAGGGGCCGGTGATCATGTTAATAAAGCTAATAAGAGGTGAGAGAATGGATTTTAAAGATGGTCAGCGCTCCTTTAAAGGGAGGGGCCAGTGATCATGTTAATAAAGCTAATAAGAGGTGAGAGAATGGATTTTTAAAGATGGTCAGCGCTTAGACCAGTCTATGTATAAATATACAATACCCAACAATAAATTATA
>JAGXEW010000354.1:35000-37500 GCA_030684275.1 Acipenser oxyrinchus oxyrinchus | reverse complement strand
ACAGACAGACAGACAGCACTGTGCGACAGACAGACAGACAGACAGACAGACAGACAGACAGACAGACAGACAGTGAGGGGTTCTCTCGCTCACCGATCCCGTTAGCATGTCATACATCAGCGCCCCCAGACTCCACCAGTCCACACCCCGGTTGTGTCCACTGCGGGTCAGAATCTCAGGAGCCCTGCGGTCCAAACGCACACAGAGTCATCAAACGCACACAGAGTCAAACACACACAGAGTCATCAAACGCACACAGAGTCATCAAAAACACACACAGAGTCAAACGCACACAGAGTCATCAAAAACACACACAGAGTCAAACGCACACAGAGTCATTAAACGCACACAGAGTCATCAAACACACACAGAGTCATCAAAAACACACACAGAGTCAAACGCACACAGAGTCAAACACACACAGAGTCATCAAACGCACACAGAGTCAAACGCACACAGAGTCAAACACACACAGAGTCATCAAAAACACACACAGAGTCAAACGCACACAGAGTCATCTAACGCAGAGAGTCAAACGCACACAGAGTCATCAAACGCACACAGAGTCAAACACACACAGAGTCATCTAACGCAGAGAGTCAAACGCACACAGAGTCATCAAACGCACACAGAGTCAAACGCACACAGAGTCAAACACACACAGAGTCATCAAAAACACACACAGAGTCAAACACACACAGAGTCAAACGCACACAGAGTCAAACACACACAGAGTCATCAAAAACACACAGAGTCAAACGCACACAGAGTCATCAAACGCACAGAGTCATCAAACGCACACAGAGTCATCAAACGCACACAGAGTCAAACACACACAGAGTCATCAAACGCAGAGAGTCAAACGCACACAGAGTCATCAAACGCACACAGAGTCAAACGCACACAGAGTCAAACACACACAGAGTCATCAAAAACACACACAGAGTCAAACACACACAGAGTCAAACGCACACAGAGTCAAACACACACAGTCATCAAAAACACACACAGAGTCAAACACACAGAGTCAAACGCACACAGAGTCAAACACACACAGAGTCATCAAAAACACACACAGAGTCAAACACACAGAGTCAAACGCACACAGAGTCAAACACACACAGAGTCATCAAACGCACAGAGTCATCAAACGCACACAGAGTCATCAAACGCACACAGAGTCAAACGCACACAGAGTCAAACACACACAGAGTCATCAAAAACACACACAGAGTCAAACACACAGAGTCAAACGCACACAGAGTCAAACACACACAGAGTCATCAAAAACACACACAGAGTCAAACACACACAGAGTCAAACGCACACAGAGTCAAACACACACAGAGTCATCACAAAACACACACAGAGTCAAACGCACACAGAGTCAAACACACACAGAGTCATCAAACACACACAGAGTCATCAAACGCACACAGAGTCATCAAACGCACACAGAGTCATCAAACGCACACAGAGTCAAACACACACAGAGTCAAACGCACACAGAGTCAAACACACACAGAGTCATCAAACGCACACAGAGTCATCAAACGCACACAGAGTCATCAAACACACACAGAGTCAAACGCACACAGAGTCAAACACACACAGAGTCATCAAAACACACACAGAGTCAAACACACACAGAGTCAAACGCACACAGAGTCAAACACACACAGAGTCATCAAAAACACACACAGAGTCAAACACACACAGAGTCAAACGCACACAGAGTCAAACACACACAGAGTCATCAAAAACACACACAGAGTCAAACACACACAGAGTCAAACGCACACAGAGTCAAACACACACAGAGTCATCAAAAACACACACAGAGTCAAACACACACAGAGTCAAACGCACACAGAGTCAAACACACACAGAGTCATCAAACGCACAGAGTCATCAAACGCACACAGTCATCAAACGCACACAGAGTCATCAAACGCACACAGAGTCAAACACACACAGTCAAACGCACACAGAGTCAAACACACACAGAGTCATCAAACGCACAGAGTCATCAAACGCACACAGAGTCATCAAACGCACACAGAGTCAAACGCACACAGAGTCAAACACACACAGAGTCATCAAAAACACACACAGAGTCAAACACACACAGAGTCAAACGCACACAGAGTCAAACACACACAGAGTCATCAAAAACACACACAGAGTCAAACACACACAGAGTCAAACGCACACAGAGTCAAACACACACAGAGTCATCAAAAACACACACAGAGTCAAACACACACAGAGTCAAACGCACACAGAGTCAAACACACACAGAGTCATCAAACACACAGAGTCATCAAACGCACACAG
This sequence comes from Acipenser oxyrinchus oxyrinchus, assembly GCA_030684275.1. Lineage (NCBI taxonomy): Eukaryota > Metazoa > Chordata > Actinopteri > Acipenseriformes > Acipenseridae > Acipenser > Acipenser oxyrinchus. The sequence goes on along the minus strand of JAGXEW010000354.1, from coordinate 35,163 downwards.
AGTCATCAAACGCACACAGAGTCATCAAACGCACACAGAGTCATCAAACACACACAGAGTCAAACGCACACAGAGTCAAACACACACAGAGTCATCAAACGCACAGAGTCATCAAACGCACACAGAGTCATCAAACGCACACAGAGTCATCAAACGCACACAG